>ONZH01008337.1:0-29259 GCA_900303285.1 Rhinella marina
AATACAAATAAAGGAGTCCTGCTCATGGCTGCTTTATGATTCCATGGATGCATATTACACTTGCTATCTAAACCATACATTTACCTAATAAATAAAAACATAACACTTGAATTTTGGTGAACTGGCCGCAATGCTTTATTATGAGTCACCCAAATAAATAACCATATAATAAATAAATAATTAATTTAAATAAATTAGCATAAATAATTAATACATTAACCCTTAAATTACCAGTTCAAAACCATTAGACCACAATCCACTCAGCAATAGCTGAGTGATAAATCCCACTAATAAAGCATGCAACAAAGAATTCTTTTAATTTCTAGGGAGGGCGGGCGCAGATCAGGTCATCTTCAGACTGGCACCTCAGCTCCTCAGATGCCACCTTTTTAAACAGTTCATTTTCCCACCGTCAGGAGCAATCACAAATCAAGAACCTGGATTTCTCCCCCAGCAACCAAGCCAGCCAATCAGGACGGACCCAGCTCTTCAGCAATGCAGCTCCAAACCAGCTGAAACCGGTTCTTCTACACTCAGGTAAAGATTACAAACCTGAGGTAATTTTTACCTGTCAAGTAAAATATAAGAAAAAAGGGGGGGAGGGAGATAACCAAAAAAACACCAGAAAAAATGCCCTAAAACCAATAAAAAGCTAAAAAGTGTATGTGCACCTATGTGTCCCCCAAGCTAATCGCTCTGGGGGCCAATACATTCTAGCTCCAAGCACCAATAATACTATGTGAGGAAGGTCTGGACTTCAGTATGATGGCATATAATTTTTCTACAGTGTCATGCTTTATCAGATGATATTATTGAGAAGTTTTGTGTCACACGAAGATAAATGGAGTGCCTGCAGTTTTACAGTACTAAATCATAGGTACTGTACTTCATGTGCTGTTGTACAGGCTCTATCATGTGGATGAGTCCTACATTTTATATATGTTTTTATCCCAAAAGTGACATTACAATCAACGCAAAGTTGGTTGATTTAATTCATTCAGGAGCAACAGTGAGATATTGCTGAAAAAACGTACAATTAGTACCTAGGCTTACCTTTAATCTGCTTCAGCACAGTAAGAAATTGCTCATACAGCATCATATAGTATAATCTGTTCTCTCTCACTAAATACCATATGTACAATATTATTATATGCAGAATGTACATCACCCCATATAATGATAAGTCTGCTCCATGACAAACCTTACGGATTGCACCTTCACTAAAATAATTCTGTGCCATTCATGTACAGAGGCTACAGTACATCTAAAGTTGAGATAGAAAATATTTAAAACTAAAATAAGAGTCTTTGTCCTTGGCACTATTATTTCTGGGCTAAATAGTAGTAACTGAAAAAGTTATGTTAACCCCTTAATGACCAGATACTGTTTTCAGTTTTTTTCCTTTCACGTCCATACTAGCGCCAGAGATGCTGGCACAGTCCTATGTGGTGGCATCCATATGTTCCTCCAGTTAGCTTCTTGCTCTTAAATAGGTTTTCTTCTGATGAATCATGCTACTCATGGAGAAATTCATTGACCTTACTGTACCTATATAGGAGATGCGTGTAATATAGCTAACTAAGCAATCATACTAGTTTTGGTAGGATAGTTCGTCTACCCAGCACTACGCTAGAGCTCAGACACTGGAGCGCTACTGGGAGTGTGACAATACTGCTTACTGGCTGTCAGGCCGATTGGGACTTTTCAGTGGTGTTCAAGGGAGGGTATTTCCCTGGTTCCCCATGTTAGCAGACAAATACCCTTTCGCTGTACTATCCCACTTTTTTTACACGGCTTTGGTGATGTCTGCCACACCAGCTGTGTACTGTGAGTAATGTAGGTGGTGGCCACACTGACTAATACCTACTGACAAATACACTGTGACAACACCACCAGTCACTGTTAACCTGTGGTTTAGGCAGATATGTAGACACTCATGCAGGAGCGGACTGGCAACTTAAAGTGGCCCTGGAAAAAAGCTAAAAGTGGCCCCGTGTTGTAGCTGGGACTAAATTGATAGAAGACAGGGGCAAAATAAGTAGACAGGGATAACAGAAGTAGACAGGGTCTGCAATACCATAGTGCAGCACAAAGTACCACCCCTGCAGAATCAAATACCACAGTGCAGCACAAAATACTGCCGGCCTCTCCACAGTATTCAATTGTATCATCATCCTGAGGATGGTAATACAGTTGAGTTTGGCCGTTGAGCATCAGATCCTTATATACCTGGCCTGCAGCCATCAGGAGATCTTGAGTGGCCCCCTGTGCATCGGCCCACCGGGAAATTTCCCTGTAGGGTCTATGGCCAATCCACCCCTGCACTCATGTAATACTCAATAGTGCTCCTTATTTAGAGGTGCATGCAATCTACAAGGAGCACACATGGGTGGAGAACACACTGGGCAGGTTCTGGGTCACCTTCTCACATCTGTACGGTAACAGACGTTCCCCTCCTCTATCTTTAACTTTATGATCACTAAACATTTTTTGTTTTACTTTTAGCATTTCATTAGGCAGCGCTACACACTCTCCTTGTCTAACCATAACTTTATTGTTTTGTCTGTATAAAGCCTAGTTTTATGCAATAATTGTATTTTTGGTGCTTTTTGAGAATACATAAAGACAAATTTGTTCTTGACATTTCATTTTTTACAGTATTGTATACTGTACATATATCACATTTACTAACCTGTTAAATGAGTTGTTCAGGTTATTTTGGTCAGGTGGATACCTAATAACAGTATTATTTACTTATTTATTTTTGCTTTTACCTAAAACATACACAGTATAAGGTATTTTATGAGAAATACATTACAAATTGCTGGCTTACAGCATTTATTTTATACTTATAACTAGAGATGAGCGAGTAGTGAAATATTCGAAAGTTCGAAATTCGATTCAAATAGACCGCGATATTCGACTATTCGACCGAATATCGAATCCCATTAAAGTCTATGGGAAAAAAATGCTCGCCACTTGGAAATCTCAATTCGACCACTTGGAGGTCACCAAGTCCACCCTGAAACCTCAGAAAAGGATGCCAACACTGCTGGAATGCAACTGGGACAGCAGGGGAAGCATGTCTGGGTGCATATAACGCGCCCAAGTCGCACTATTACGCCACTATCACAGCCTCTCAACAATACACTCCAAAGACAATATAACCTCTCTGTAAAGTGAGACCATACAAGGAAACCTTCTTTCCTCTACATTGCCATGGACCCCAAGCCAAACTGTACAAAAAAGAAGATAAAATTCTGCACCCCTTAAAATCACGTTGCCTATGACAACCACAGATGGCATAGGCAAGGGGGAAAGCAATCAAGCCATCACTATTTTTCCCTCTGTGCCATCCCTGCCTTGCCAAGGCACATGTCCCAAAACATCATCCACGCCCGAGTAACACGGTTACTGCAAAAGGCCATTTGACCACCAACACTTTGGTTTGAGGCCGGGGATGCTACATCTCCCTGACGGCACACTGGGTGAATGTTGTGGAGGCGGGGACGGGAAAACCTGCTACCCCCACCCAAGTTTTGGGCCTTGGTTCTGTCAGGATTTCCGCAACCCTTACAGACAGCTCGGCAAACCCCTCCTTCTCCTTCTAGATTTGTTAAATCTGTCCACCAGCCAGTCAAGTCCACAAAGTCCAGTCTCCTCGATAGCCTGCAGAAACTGCAGGGACCTCACTCTGACAGTCCTTCCTCCCACCCTGCCCAATGTTATCAACCAAGTGTTCCCACCCATGCAAGAATCGCAGGAGCTATCTGAGGATTTTGTTTGTTCTGATGCCCAAACACTGGAGCAAGCTCCATATCTAGCTGATGGTGGTGTGGAACGGGCACTAAAGTGTAAAATGATTAGGGACGATGATGAGACACAGTTGCCAGCAAGGGAGGCTGTTGGAGCAAAGTGAGGCAGTGTAAGAGGAGGTGGTTGAGTATGACGAAGTCAGTGACCCGACCTGGCCCAGTGTCATGTCTAGCAGGTAAAGCAGTGGGGATGTTGAGGGATGCGTAGGACCGCAAAAGGCAGGAAGAGGCCGTGGGCTGGCCATAGGCTCATGGAGAAGGCAGGCTAGAGCCCGCAGGGCCGCATCTCTTCCCTATAACAGGCCCCCACACAAAGCTCTCCCATCGAGGGCTCTTAGGTCCTTGTTGTGAAAATATTTTAATGGGTGCGCAAAGTTAGCTTGAGGTGAGCCCCCGAAAAAATTATATGGAGGCCCAAGAGGTGAGCCCTCGAAAAAATTAAGTGGAGGCCAAAGAGGTGAGACCTCTTAAAAATTGTATTAAGGCCCAAGAGGTGAGCCATAATAAAAATTGTTTGTAGGCCCAAGAGGTGAGCCATGATAAAAATTGTTTGTAGGCCCAAGAGGTGAGCCATGATAAAAATTGCTTGTAGGCCCAAGAGGTGAGCCATGATAAAAATTGCTTGTAGGCCCAAGAGGTGAGCCATGATAAAAATTGCTTGTAGGCCCAAGAGGTGAGCCATGATAAAAATTGCTTGTAGGCCCAAGAGGTGAGCCATAAATATATATTTTTTTTTTTTACGGAGCAATTCTACGGCGGTTAAGGAGGAGGAGGTGGAGGAGGAAATGGCACTTCATACAGATGGCACTTCACTTTTGGCTGCTTTCCACTGTTGGAGAAGCAAAGTCCGGGTCAATCCACTTGCTGTTCATTTTGATTAGCGTCAGCCTGTCGGCACTGTCGGTTGACAGGCGGCTGCGCTTATCGGTTATAATGCCCCCGGCTGCGCTGAACACCCTTTCTGATAGCACGCTGGCGGCAGGGCAGGCAAGCACCTCCAAGGCGTACAGGGACAGTTCCAGCCACGTGTCCAACTTGGAGACCCAGTAAGTGTAGGACGCCGAGGGATCGGGGAGGACAGGGGTACGGTCTGCCAGGTACTCCCGCAACATCCGCCGATACTTGTCCCTCCTGCTGATAGCGGGCCCCGCAGTGATGGAAGTTGCACGAGGGGGTGCCATGAACGTGTCCCACACCTTGGAGAGTGTTCCCCTGGTGGCTGTGGGCCTGATTGATGTTGTGGGACTCTGGGAGACCCTCTCCTCTCTGCCGCCAGCGATGGTGGGTGGGAAAATCTCCATCATGTTCTGCACGAGTTCCCTCTGGTATTCCAGCAATCGATTCGTCCTCTCCTCTACCGGAATAAAAGAAGAGACATTATCTTTATACCGGGGGGTCCAGGAGTGCGAAGACCCAGTACAGTTTGTTCTCCACTATCCGGACAACACGTGTGTCCCGGGAAAAGCAGCCCAGCATGAAGTCAGCCATGTGTGCCAGACTCTGAATAGGCATGACCTCACTGCCCCCACCAGAAGGATCACTTGCCATTTCCTCCTCTTCCTCTTCCCCTCCTCCGCCCCATCCGCGCTGAACCAATGGGACGCACACAGCCTGACTGCTACCCTCGCCGCCAGCATCCTCCTCCTCTTCCACAGCCACCTCCACGTCGTCCTCCTCCTCATCCTCCTCCTCCTGCAACTGCCACCGAGAAGCAGACAAAAGTGTGGTCTGACTGTGTAGCTCCGTTGCGTCTCCTCCTACCCCCGTCTCCTCTGCGTGCAATGCGTTCTCCCTTATTGCGATGAGCGATTCTTTAAGGACGCATAGGAGCGGGATGGTTACGCTCACTATAGCGTCCTCGCTGCTGACCTTCTTGGTGGACTCCTCAAAGATACGCAGTACATCGCATATGTCTGCCATCCATGGCCACTCGTGGTTGGCAAACTGAGGGAGCTGAGTTGGAGGCACGCGTGGATTCATAATCTGGTACTCCATCAATGCTCTCTGCTGCTCACACACCCTGGCCAACATGGAATAGGTGGAATTCCAGCGAGTCGGCAGGTCGCACAACAGCCGATGTTCAGGCAAATGGAGGCGTTGCTGGAGTTTTTTTAAGCTAGCAGCAGCTACAGTTGACTTCCGAAAGTGAGCGCACAAGCGCCGCACTTTCACCAGTAGCTCTGCAAGGTTGGGGTAAGTCTTTAGAAATTTTTGGACTACCAGATTAAAAACGTGGGCCAGGCATGGTACGTGATTGAGTTCGGCAAGCTCCAGAGCCGCCACCAGGTTACGGCCGTTATCGCACACGACCATGCCTGGTCCTAGCTGCAGCGGCGACAGCCACATCTCCGTCTGCTGCAATATGGCGTCCCTCACCTCTGGGGCGCTGTGCTTCCTGTCGCCCAAGGAGCTTAAGCACCGCCTGCTCCCCCGCGCCAGTGCTGCAACGCTTCCAGCTAGCGGCTGAGGGCGATGTTAAGGCAGAGGAGGAGGAGGAGGAGGAAGAGGAGGGGGGTTTATCAAAACCCTGCTGGCAATCTTGGGCGGGGGTGGTAGGTAGGCCGTCTCTCTTTGCGACCCCGTCCCCGCTTCCACAACATTCACCCAGTGTGCCGTCAAAGAGATGTATCGTCCCTGGCCGCAAGCGCTTGTCCACGAGTCGGTGGTCAAGTGGACCTTTGCGCTGACTGCGTACCTCAGGGCCCGCCTGATGTTACGCGACACGTGCTGGTGCAGGGCGGGGACGGCACTCCGGGAAAAGTAGTGGCGGCTGGGGACGGAATAGCGAGGTGCGGCAGCCGCCATCAGGTCGCGGAAGGCCTGCGTCTCCACAAGCCTAAACGGCAACATCTCCAGGGCCAGCAGTTTGGAGATGTGGCAGTTTAAGGCTTGGGCTTGGGGGTGACTCGAGGCGTACTTCCGCCTGCGGTCGAACGCCTGCGAGATGGACAGTTGATGGGACGAGGAGTGTGAAGGTGCAGGCGAAAGATGCGGGGGAAGGGGAGGCAGCAGGAGAAGGCCCCAAAGTAGTCGAGGCAGAGGCAGATGTGGAGGTGTCCTGGCTGGAGGTCTGGACCGCAGTGGCAGCACACAACAAAGGGGAAGAGGCAGTGGCAGGAAGACCTGGCGCAGGTTGTATTGCGTTTGCTCTCTCCCACTCAGCCCAGTGCTTGACTTCCAAGTGACGCCGCATGCCTGAGGTGGTCATATTGCTCTTCTCAGAGCCCCTACTCAGTTTTGAGTGGCAGAGTGTGCAAACCGCGCTCAGTTTGTCATCCGCACAAACATTAAAAAATCTCCACACCACAGAAGTACGAGGCCTCGATGGGGGAGCTTCGCGCGACTGCCTGCTGCCGGGAACAGCTTCGGCCCTGCTGGCTGTGGCCTCACTTCTCTGTCTGGACTGTCCTCTGCCTGTGGACATCCCTCTGCCTGTGGACATCCCTCTGCCTCTGGACATCCCTCTGCCTCTTGCTGCCTTTTTCGGTGCTGCGCAGACCACCACCTCTCCACTGCTTTCCCCGCTGGACATCACCCCTGGCCAAGTGGGGTCGGTCATTTCGTCATCCACCACCTCCTCTTCCACTTCCTCACTCTGCTCCTCCTCCTGCCCACTGGACATTCCAACAGCCTCCCTTGATGGCAACTGCGTCTCATCATCATCATCGCTCATGATAACAGATGCTGGTTCAGGGTCCACATCAGCAGGAGATGGCGAATACTCAAGTGTTTGGGCATCACTACAAACAAATTCCTCTGCTAGCTCCTGGGATTCTTCCGGCACATCTGAAAAAGGACCCGAAAAGAGCTCCTGGGAGGGGTCAAGGGTGGGATGACTCTGTTGGCCAGGTGTGGAGGAAGGAGGGTCAGAGTGAGACTGTGTGGATGACTGGCTGGTGGACAACTGTGTGGAAGCGCTATCGGCTATCCATTGCACCACCTGTTCACACTGCTCAGGCCTCAACAGCGGTGTAACCCGCCCCCTGCTTAACTGTCCCATAAAGGCAGGGATTCTGGATGAGCGGAATCCTGGCTGCCCCTCACCAGCACGCATTGTATCCCCACCTGCTTCAACAAGGCCCCCAACAGCATTTCCGCGCCCCCGTCCTCGTCAACGTCCACGTCCGATTCCGCTAGCCCTCCGCATTTTTTTTTTTTGGTTACAATATTTGGCGTACACAGCCGTATACTACCAGGTCAGATGGTGTGTATTAACACCACGTATATAAAAGAGTTTTGCAGGCACGCAGAACGCACAGTACAGGTGCCAAATAAAAGGACTTTTTTTTTAATATTTCTAGGTACACAGCCATGTACTACAAGGTCAGACGGTGTGTATTAACACCACGTATATAAAAGAGTTTTGCAGGCACGCAGAACGCACAATACAGGTGCCAAATAAAAGGACTTTTAAATATGTCTGATTACACAGCCGTGTACTAACAGGTCAGACGGTGGGTATTAACAGCACGTATATAAAAGAGTATTGCAGGCACGCAGAACGCACAGTACAGGTGCCAAATAACAGGACTTTTTTTTAAATATGTCTGATTACACAGCCGTGTACTAACAGGTCAGACGGTGGGTATTAACAGCACGTATATAAAAGAGTTTTGCAGGCACGCAGAACGCACAATACAGGTGCCAAATAAAAGGACTTTTTTTTTAATATTTCTAGGTACACAGCCGTGTACTACAAGGTCAGACGGTGTGTATTAACACCATGTATATAAAAGAGTTTTGCAAGCACGCAGAACGCACAATACAGGTGACAAATAAAAGGACTTTTTTAAAAATATTTCTAGGTACACAGCCGTGTACTACAAGGTCAGACGGTGTGTATTAACACCACGTATATAAAAGAGTTTTGCAGGCACGCAGAACGCACAGTACAGGTGCCAAATAAAAGGACTTTTTTTTTAAATATGTCTGATTACACAGCCGTGTACTAACAGGTCAGACGGTGGGTATTAACAGCACGTATATAAAAGAGTTTTGCAGGCACGCAGAACGCACAGTACAGGTAACAAATAACAGGACTTTTTTTTAAATATGTCTGATTACACAGCCGTGTACTAACAGGTCAGACGGTGGGTATTAACAGCACGTATATAAAAGAGTTTTGCAGGCACGCAGAACGCACAGTACAGGTGCCAAATAAAAGGACTTTTTTTTTAATATTTCTAGGTACACAGCCGTGTACTACAAGGTCAGACGGTGTGTATTAACACCACGTATATAAAAGAGTTGTGCAGGCACGCAGAACGCACAATACAGGTGCCAAATAAAAGGACTTTTTTTTAAATATGTCTGATTACACAGCCGTGTACTAACAGGTCAGATGGTAGGTATTAACAGCACGTATATAAAAGAGTTTTGCAGGGACGCAGAACGCACAGTACAGGTGCCAAATAAAAGGACTTTTTTTTAAATATGTCTGATTACACAGCCGTGTACTAACAGGTCAGACAGTGGGTATTAACAGCACGTATATAAAAGAGTTTTGCAGGCATGCAGAACGCACAATACAGGTGCCAAATAAAAGGCCTTTTTTTTAAATATGTCTGATTACACAGCCGTGTACTAACAGGTCAGACGGTGAGTATTAACAGCACGTATATAAAAGAGTTTTGCAGGCACGCAGAACGCACAATACAGGTGCCAAATAACAGGACTTTTTTTTAAATATGTCTGAGTACACAGCCGTGTACTAACAGGTCAGACGGTGGGTATTTACACCTGGTATACAAAAAGGGTATTGCAGGCACACAGAACCCAGAACACTAGAGCCAAAGAAACTGTATTTTTAAAAAAAAAATGTACACAGCCGTATACTGCCAGAAGATCAGATGGTGCATATACACACTAGGTATATAACAGGGTTTTGCAGCCAAAAAGAACGCAGAACAGTAGTGCCAAATATAGTTTGGTATGTAGCAGAGCACCTAATACACCACTAATGCCTCTCTCTGTCCCTACTCCAGCAGCTATCCCTGAATACAGCAGCCATTCTCTGCAGAGTGTATATAGTAGTAAAGCTATCACTGTACTGCACTATAGTAGCCCTGATAAGGGCTTTTAATCACACTCCTGCCTGTCCAACAGCTAAAACCTATCTCTCCCTTCTCCAGCCTCTGTCCCTGACTAAGTTCACGCAGCATATGCGAACGAGCAGGAAGACCTGAGTTATTAATATTCGAGGTCACGTGGTTTTTCCAGCCAATCCATGTAGACGCCGTTTTCGCGCTGCCAGCGTGCTCCGCGGGCCTGTCATACCCCCCCTGCATGGTGATTGGTGGAAAAAGAGCGCCAGGGAAGGTGGGAGGGGAAACGAATTCTAAGTGCGCCATCGCCGTTATAATCGATCGAAATCGAGTATGCCGAATAGCGTAGTATTCGATCGAATACCGGCTCGATCGAACACTACTCGCTCATCTCTACTTATAACTTATTAGCATATTCCTTTTATGCTAATTTATTATGCTATGTTTGTCTATGGGACAGGTTGAGGTTAGGGCAATACTTCTGTGTCCTAACAGCAGGATTACTGAACTTTCTAGGTCCCCAGGGCTAACTGCAGAGGGCTTACCCTTGATCAGATCACTAGGACCCAACAACAAGGAGAAATCCCATTTGATCATGCTGTGGTCACAGACTTCAGGCGATCAAAGGGTTTACAGTTAGGATTGGAGCTATGTCCTATTCTGGCTATAGAGCAAAAGTCTACTCTAAGAACAGGAGCTGTTAGTTACAGTTTATTCATAGAGCAGAAGTGCTTACAGAAGCACTCAGCTATCTCTAAACCAGAGATGTAAAGGGCAGTAGAGGCTATTATTGAGCCTTTGTCAGCATTATCAACCCTATTAAACCAGGCATACTACCTGATAGGGTTGACCGTGCTGATTAAAACTATAACTTTATTTTGTCTTTATGTTAAACAGCTGCAGAGATACAGTGCCTTGCGAAAGTATTCGGCCCCCTGGAACTTTTCAACCTTTTGCCACATTTCAGGCTTCAAACAAAAAGATATAACATTTTAAATTTTTGGTGAAGCATTAACAACAAGTGGGTCACAATTGTGAAGTGGAACGAAATTTATTGGATCATTTAAATTTTTTTTGTAATAATTAAACTTAAAAGTGGGGCGTACAAAATTATTCGGCCCCCTTGCATTAATACTTTGCTGCGCCACCTTTTGCTGCAATTACAGCTACAAGTCGCTTAGTGTATGTCTCTATCAGTTTTGCACATCTAGAGACTGAAATTCTTGCCCATTCTTCCTTGCAAAACAGCTCGAGCTCTTTGAGGTTGGATCGAGAGCATTTGTGAACAGCAGTTTTCAGCTCTTTCCACATATTCTCAATTGGATTAAGGTCTGGACTTTGACTTGGCCATTCTAAGACCTGGATACGTTTATTTTTTATCCATTCCATTGTAGATTTTGCTTTATGTTTGGGATCATTGTCTTGTTGGAAGATAAATCTCCGTCCTAGTCTCAGGTCTTTTGCAGACTTAAACAGGTTTTCATCCAGAATGGTTCTGTATTTGGCTCCATCGATCTTCTCATCAATTTTAACCATCTTCCCTGTCCCTGTTGATGAAAAGCAGGCCCAAACCATGATGCTGCCACCACCATGTTTGACAGTGGGAATGGTGTGTTCAGGGTGATGAGCTGTGTTGCTTTTACGCCAAACATATCGTTTTGCATTGTTTCCAAAAACATTCTTGGATTTTGGTTTCATCTGACCAGAGCACCTTCTTCCACATGTTTGGTGTGTCTCCCAGGTGGCTTGTGGCAAACTCTTAACGAGACTTTTTATGGATATCTTTGAGAAATGGCTTTCTTCTTGCCACTCTTCCATAAAGGCCAGATTTGTGAAGTGTTCGACTGATTGTTGTCCTATGGATTGACTCTCCCACCTCAGCTATAGATCTCTGCAGTTCATCCAGAGTGATCATGGGCATCTTGGCTGCATCTCTGATCAGTCTTCTCCTTGTTTGAGATGAAAGTTTAGAGGGATGACCGGGTCTTGGTAGATTTGCAGTGGTCTGATACTACTTCCATTTCAATATGATCGCTTGCACAGACCAAAAGTTTGGACACACCTTCTCATTCAAAGAGTTTTCTGTATTTTCATGACTATGAAAATTGTAGATTCACACTGAAGGCATCAAAACTATGAATTAACACATGTGGAATTATATACTTATCAAAAAAGTGTGAAACAACTGAAAATATGTCTTATAGTCTAGGTTCTTCAAAGTAGCCACCTTTTGCTTTGATTACTGCTTTGCACACTCTTGGCATTCTCTTGATGAGCTTCAAGAGGTAGTCACCTGAAATGGTATTCCAAAAGTCTTGAAGGAGTTCCCAGAGATGCTTAGCACTTGTTGGTCCTTTTGCCTTCACTCTGCGGTCATGCTCACCCCAAACCATCTCGATTGGGTTCAGGTCTGGTGACTGGAGGCCAGGTCATCTGGCGTAGCACCCCATCACTCTCCTTCTTGGTCAAATAGCCCTTTCACAGCCTGGAGGTGTGTTTGGGGTCATTGTCCTGTTGATAAATAAATGATGGTCCAACTAATTGCAAACCGTATGGAATAGCATGCCGCTGCAAGATGCTGTGGTAGCCATGCTGGTTCAGTATGCCTTCAATTTTGAATAAATCCCCAACAGTGTCACCAGCAAAGCACCCCCACACCATCACACCTCCTCCTCCATGCTTCACGGTGGGAACCAGGCATGTAGAGTCCATCCGTTCACTTTTTCTGCGTCGCACAAAGACACGGTGGTTGGAACCAAAGATCTCAAATTTGGACTCATCAGACCAAAGCACAGATTTCCACTGGTCTAATGTCCGTTCCTTGTGTTCTTTAGCCCAAACAAGTCTCTTCTGCTTGTTGCCTGTCCTTAGCAGTGGTTTCCTAGCAGCTATTTTACCATGAAGGCCTGCTGCACACAGTCTCCTCTTAACAGTTGTTGTAGAGATGTGTCTGCTGCTAGAACTGTGTGTGGCATTGACCTGGTCTCTAATCTGAACTGCTGTTAACCTGCAATTTCTGAGGCTGGTGACTCAGATGAACTTATCCTCCGCAGCAGAGTTGACTCTTGGTCTTCCTTTTCTGGGGCGGTCCTCATGTGAGCCAGTTTCTTTGTAGCGCTTGATGGTTTTTGCGACTGCACTTGGGGACACTTTCAAATTTTTCCCAATTTTTCGGACTGACTGACCTTCATTTCTTAAAGTAATTATGGCCACTCCTTTTTCTTTACTTAGCTGTTTTTTTCTTGCCATAATACAAATTCTAACAGTCTATTCAGTAGGAGTATCAGCTGTGTATCCACCTGACTTCTGCCCAGCACAACTCATGGTCCCAACCCCATTTATAAGGCAAGAAATCCCACTTATTAAACCTGACAGGGCACACCTGGGAAGTGAAAACCATTTCATGTGACTTCCTCTTGAAGCTCATCAAGAGAATGCCAGAGAAAATTTTTACAGTTGTTTCACACTTTTTTGTTAAGTATATAATCCCACATGTGTTAAGTCATAGTTTTGATGCCTTCAGTGTGAATCTACAATTTTCATAGTCATGAAAATACAGAAAACTCTTTGAATGAGAAGGTTTGTCTAAACTTTTGGTCTGTACTGTATATATATATATATATATATATATATATATATATATTTATGCTTTCTAAGAATAGAAAATTTAACAAGATATGGCTATAGCCTGGAGATAAGTGGCCAGGCTTGCAGGTATACATCGTAAGTGTGAAGATACTTTTAGATTTTTTTTCTTCAGTTACTTTTTTTATCCCTCATTTAACCCATAATAAAAGGCTATAGCCTTACTATATTAAGGATAGTGGTTATCTATGCTTAGAAAGCTAATGAATTGCAAACTCATTCCAGTAGAGGAGTAGTGTGCATAAACTGAAGTGGCATTTTTAGACAATGATGGTTTAATAAACAGAACGCAACATTTTATAAATTTGGCACAAAGTGCTCCAACACAGACTGAAGCAAAAATGACTTTCAGTATTACCCTCATGAAAAAAAGCTCCATTGTTTGCAAAGTAAGCTGATAATGAACCTATGCAGTAATGTAAAGGGCTTGCCATAAGTATCTGGTAAAAATGTACTGCATCACCACATACATGCTAATATTCAATTTCTATATATACATTTATCACTATATACTACCTTCATCTGAGCAAGCATGTGGCCCATTGATATAGATAAACGTGCAGCCACTGACATTGTAAGGTAGTTTGTCAAAGAAGAAGCCATAAATAGAATCCGAGCAGCTGGTGCATGTACTCGCACTCCGGACAGAATACATGTGACATGTAGCAGGCTAGGAATTTTTAATAAAAGATGGTGTCTCAATTTTCTTGTTTTTTTTGTTTTTTTTCTTAACGATGTTGATAAGGAACCAAAACAACATCTTTAGCATCTTTTATGTGTCTAATAACATAACTTGAAAGCAGCAAACTTTGGCACCCCGTGAACCTGACCCAGTCAAGCAAGGTTAACGTGACAGCACTTCTTTATTATCAAGATCTGTTCTGTTCATTCATGCAGTACTGACATGGAAGAAAGAAATGAAATTCCTTTATCAGCTCACCAAAGAACTCCAAAACACTTATTTATTTCTGCACCTAGTGTCACAATATATACAATGACAAATTAATGACACTCACTGTACTACATTAGAAAACGCAGGAAATAAAAAGCTCTAGCTATAACACACTTAACCCGTCTCCTGCCTTAGTCCTCACTAGACACATTTTATATGTTTAAGTAATTCCAGATGGTTTGAGCATGTAAATCATTCTCCTTTATGGACAAATTGTAATAATATTGTACTTAATATAATCAACAGCATAATAAGTTTCCTAATAATACCATACCCGGAAGGCATATTTTTATTATAGCGCTACAATCTAATTCACTAATTTGCCCGTGACGACAAGAAACTATGGATGCCAAGAACAGAAGACAGATATTGAAGATCAATGATCTATTTTGAGTGTCTGTAGACGGTTATTCATTGCAGTGCATATAATGCAGATTAAAAAATCGCAAAGATACCTCCAGGTTATTTTCACTAGCATGAATTTTACAAGGGCTCAGGTTTATAGCAGTAGATAGGTGAAGGCAATTGAAAAGTCTATCTCTAGAGAAATTCTAATAATGAAGAAATGGGACCACTAAAAACATTAGACTATTTAATGACATGGGACCAATACCGATGCCTTCAGATGCCAAGTGCACATATAACAGGCCAGCCAGGTTTATAGGCGCAAATCTGCTGACAGATATCCTTTAAATACAGCACATATATGGCAGATTGTGTGGGCTATATGTGTATTAGTATAATTTTACAATGAGACAGTGACAGGGAAAGTCATTGGGATATTTCGTCAAGATTTCTCTCATATGTACTACGCTACAGGATTAAATATCTCTTTCTGGAAAAGCTGGGTTAGATATAAGGAATCCAGGAAAGCTCAGTGTGGAGATTATCATGGAGAACTAGCCATGAAGGCCAAACATTGTATGTATAACCCCCCCAGGTATAATCAAAATGGACCAAAGTTAATCCAGGCCGGGGGTCTACACATTCCTCGTCCTCACTGTAACTAGATTGCGGGCAATAAATGCTAGCCTGACTCCAAGGTCAACGGGGTCACATCTGGTTGGGCCATCACAGATTCAAGAGTGATTTTCAGGAATTTCCCCTATCTGTTTTCTTTTAATTTTCGTCAAGTTATTAATGAACATTTGGTCATAAACCAGCTTGTAAAGCATGCCAGTCACGTGTCATAAAGATCATCCTCAAAAGTCTTCCTGACAACCCCCAAAAGTCCATACCCCTTTTCTAATTAACGGAAATTGATGAATGTTCTGAGATAGTATCATCTCAGTTTACAGAAGGGAGGGGGGACGAGGGATTTGGAGGAGCTAAAATATGGAGCTCTTGGCCTGGCAGGTTATCACTTCTAGGGAGTCATCAACTAGATGAGGGTGGTCATTCTGCAATTCTGGCAGCTCCCAGCCAACAAAGCTTTCCACGTCCAGCACGTAAGAGAGTTCTGTTTGTTTCTCCTTTTTATTTTATCAAACTGTTATATTTTTGCATTGTATATATCTGTGTCTGTTATTTCATGTCATCTTCTTATAACCATTCATTGTAGGCACTGTCTATTTTTATTGATATTAAACTTTCCATTTAATAAGAGCCGCCCTGCTGTTCTAAACGAACTTCATTTCCTTAGGAAGAGGCGTTACCTCAAGTACTAACGTAATCTGTAAGTAACAGAGTATACAGGCACATGTACATTGATCTGAGTTAAGTAAGCAATAGGTCCTCGTCCACCTGATAAGACGAGTGGTGGCAGCATGAACTAGCGGGTAATTGGTGCCAGGAGGCCAGACCAAGAGAAGTCCAGAGGGACACAGTCGGCTCCTCTCACCAATCTGGGTCCATGATCCTGACACTCAGTATTCCTAGCAAAGGGTGGTTTGCTTAGGGCTTCGATAAGTCCTGCTTTCAGACTTGGATTTTTTAAGGAAAGATGGGCAGATTGGTAGGATCTATCATTTGTTGCCTGGAAAGTGCACGTTTGTAACACAGTCCTGCCCATTACTGGACTATTAAGGTACAAGGTGTGTACTAGAGACAGAAAGACAACTGAGGAGACAGACCCTGTCTGGTGAGACTATTACTGTTCATGCTGGCCTTATGCCTGGTCTGAAGTAACACTGCTTAATGTAGTTTTATTCCAGTAATTCGTAGTAATCCACTGGTATAGTCAGGGAAACATATGTTTAGTTAGCACTCAGCAGAGCAGTGGTTGATTTGTGACTTCAGTGTGAATGGAAAGCCTTGTTTGAAATGGACTCTTGTGGCACTGTCTTCAACTACATCATCTCATTTCACTTAATGTTACATAATACCCACAATATTGCATAGTATGTATTATTTTGGCATGCATGGTATATGGCTATATCATGTGGATGGGACATGGCTATATCATGTCAAGCGGGATGGTACATTTTCATATTTATAATTCTAGCTCTGACATCCTTACTCAATTTTCATTTTAAGCAAAAAATATAGGGGTTATTTATCATTTGAAATAATTTTCATGTCACTCTGGTTTACATTGTATGAAATGGTGCACCGTTTTCATGTATTTGGTGCAATGCACTGTGTTACAGTATATGACTTCACTCATCAGTTATTTGGTCAGTTATTTGCATCAGTTATTATGAGCCAAAACCAGTAGTGAAACCTACACAGAGATAAGGTATAATTGAAAGATCTGCACCTGTTCTGTGTTTTTGATCCACACCTGGTTTTGGCTCACAATAACTGATGGAAATAAATGAAGAGTGAAATAGGCCTTAGACTTAAAAAATAAACCAGGGGGCTGCCTGGCATAGGATGTGACTTTTATGTGACATTTCCAGTGTCGCAGACAGTAAATGTGCAATAATCCAGGTCTAACCTCATGTTTAGCTCTTGTAAATTTTGTTTTATTAAACAAAAATAAATTAATATTGTTCAAAAATATGAGTTTATCGTTACATGCATTGTAATCAATTTCTTACATTTTACATAAAGAAGAAATTGCAATCATAAGTTTGTATAAGTGTAAAATACAATAACAGATCAAACAAGGTAAGTTTACATCATAAAAGTTATAAGGCTTCTTGTGGTTTTCGTTTTTATTCAAGTAAATATGAGCAGTATTGTTTAAAGAAATGAACTTGCAATTATAAGCATTACAAGTACTCAAATTGTTTTTCTCTTCTAGTGTGTGGCTCCCATCCAGGTGCGTCTGGGACATAGTCTTTATTTTAGGCACATTGAAAGAAGGTCGCCCCACACTAGGCCATAAGCAAAAATTCGACAATTAAAACAGCAAAAGGGATAACAAACTGAAAATATGGTGATGTCTTTGGATCAGTGTCAAATTTGATGTGCAACCAGATCATGCATAGAAGTTGGTACATATCTATCCTATGAGTAGGCCACAGAAGTGTTTTCATAAGAAAATTTCCAAGAGTGTGTTTCTAAATAATTGGGGCTATCCAAGTCTAGATATGTTTAGTTCTTAAACATGGACCACTATGAAGAGTGGCAAGGATCATGAAATATCACAAAAATGTTGCAGTCGTCATGGAAATGTCACAAATGTTAGGACTTGCAACTTTTTTTTTACGCCCAACAAAACTAATATTTAATTTCATAAATGACCCCCATAATATTTTACATTGTCAGAGACAATTATGCAAACACTATAATTATTCATGCAGTACCTGAAGACTTAGATGAAAACAGAAGGTATGTCAACTCTTTGGAATGCAAAGGACTATCACTCAATTTACACCTCACTTTGAATACTTGGAAATGTGTTCACAGGTTTCTACTTGCCCTTGCCCACCAATATCACATATTATTAATGTTCTTTAGATTGATAAAGGCTATTTTCTTTCTACAGTCATATATCCAATGGTTGCTACAGTCCATCCTCCCTTTATATGCCCATTTTTGCCCTCCACTCCTGAAGTAATGTGGACATAATGGGGCAAATTCATTAAGACTTAATAAAGCCCTGCACTGGCAGTGGATCCTCCTCAGTTCTGTAGAGGTGCTGGCATCTTCATAACTTCGGCTGATCCACCACCGATTTTAAATGTAAAACAGCTTCCAAGCTGTCTTGCATTAAGACTAGAGATGAGCGAGCACTAAAATGCTCGGGTGCTCGTTATTCGAGTTGAAATTTTCCCGATGCTCGGGTGCTCGTTTCGAATAACGAACCCCATTGAAGTCAATGAGAGACTCGAGCATTTTTGCAGGGGACCAAGGCTCTGCCTAGGGAAGGCTGGGTGAAAACCTGGAAACCTCAGAAAATGATGGAAACACCACGGAAATGGACAGGAAACAGCAGGGGCAGCATGCATGGATGCCTCTGAGGCTGCTTAATCCCACCATTACCCCAAATTCTCAGGCAACAGCCTGGTGGTTACCCTCATGGCAATTGTGCTCACCCAGACCAAGAAAGGCGAGGCAAATACCCATCACATGTTAGGGAAGCACCAAAATAGGTGCAACGAAGGTCCATCACCGCCTGCAGGTGACACCACTGCTCATGCTGGCACTGCAGCTGACATCAAGTTTAGTATCTGTTCTTATCAGTTGCTGTGGCTGTTGGTGGTAAAGTGGTGAGCATAGCTGCTTCCCAAGCAGTTGACCCGGGTTCGATTCCCGTCTATCGCAGGAGGCAATTAAACGAATAACCAAAAAAAAAATCAGTACAATATCTAATACGTCCCCTACCTGGGTAAATTGTTTGGAGATAGGGCCTGTAGGTGAGGGGGAAGGAGGTTTCGCTGGAAGAGCCAGAGGAGTGCCCCCTGGGCTAACGTGTGTGGTGGTGACAACAGCCGAAATGGATTTTGAAAAACTGTAGCATCAACCAGTATGGTATCGATTTTTCTCAGTTTAATACCGTATACGTCCCCTATCTTGGGACCCTATATTTAATGGATTTTTCGAACACGGAAAACGGAAAAAGAGCTTGCTCTGGCCAGGGGAGTGTCTTTTCCACTGCAGCTAAGGGGACATGTCCATGCTCTGCCTATCACAGGTCAGGAGGCAATTAAAAGAAGAAAAACAAAAAACATCAGTACAATATCTAATACGTCCCCTATCCAGGTAAATTGTTTGGAGAGAGGGCCTGTAGGTGGGCGGAAAGAGGTTTCGCTGGAAGAGCCAGAGAAGTGCACCCTGGGCTAGCGTGTGTGGTGGTGACAACAGCCAGAATGGATTTTGAAAAACTGTTGCATCAACCGGTATGGTATTGATTCTTCTCAGTTTAATACCGTATACATCCCCTATCTTGGGACCTTATAGTTCATGGATTTTTCGACCACGGAAAACGGAAAAAGAGCTTGCTCTGGCCAGGGGAGTATCTTTCCCACTGCAGCTAAGGGGACATGTCCATGCTCTGCCTATCACAGGTCAGGAGGCAATTAAAAGAAGAAAAACAAAAAACATCAGTACAATATCTAATACGTCCCCTATCCGGGTAAATTGTTTGGAGAGAGGGCCTGTAGGTGGGGGGAAGGAGGTTTCGTTGGAAGAGCCAGAGGAGTGCCCCCTGGGATAGCGTGTGTGGTGGTGATAACAGCCGGATGTATTTAGAATGACGACGCAGGACCCCAACTTAAAAATTTAGCATCAACCGGTACAGTCGTAAATTATGAGGTTGATCAAGTGTGGTATGTATACTACTCAGTTTAAAACCGTATATGGCAGCTATCCGGAAACTATCCTTGTTTGGAGAGAGGGCCTTTAGTTGGGGGGGCAGACTGGGGGGAAGGAGGTTGAGCTGGAAGAGCCAGAGGAGTGCCCCCTGGGCTAGCGTGTGTGGTGGTGACAACAGCCGGATGGGGTTAGAATGACGACGCAGGACCCCAACTTAAAAATTTAGCATCAACCGGTACAATTGTCAATTATGAGCTCGATCAAGTGTGGCATGTCTTTTAAATGGATATTGCATGTGGTCACGTACTTCCTGGAACCCTATAGTCACCCCTTCTCTGATGTGCTAGCCCAGAACATTCTCTGCCCCAATTCGCAAGACCTTTTGCTGTTTCCGTGTGCTGACAGTGTGGATTTACCAGTGTTGTCTGAGGAGGTGGTGGACAATGGCGAGACACAGGTGTCGGGGGGTGAGGTAGTTGTATGGGAAGCAAGTTACAGTGGGGACTCCTTGGGGGGACTTTCTCATGATGGGACAGATTCAACTTGGGTGGATCAGGCACAGGAACAGATCAATTTTTTTTTGTGTTTATTTAACTTTTATTTAGCAAAAATAACCACAGAGATATTTATTCGTTATCTTCTCTGCGCAGTCTGGCGTTGGGGTTCATCACTTTGATGGCGAGCTGTGCCGCTCTCTCCACAATGGTCTTTAGGTTCTTAGATGGAGACGTTGTCGGCGATTTCAGTACAGAAGGACTTGTTGCTCATCAACAGAATCTCGACCTCCTTGACATTGTGGACCAGGAATTTGCGGGTGGACCAGGAATTTGCGGAACCCTGTTGGCAGCATGTGTTTGGTCTTCCACTTGCTACCGTATCCAATGTTGGGCAATATAGATACGCAGGTAATATTATTTTTCACACCTATCCCAAAAATAATAATTTACGCAGTTTGCGCAAATAAAACTGGAAACTAGAATTGGAGAGAGGGCCTGTAGGTGGACCTCCAGAAAAATTGTTTGGAGAGAGGGCCTATAGGTGGACCTCCGGAAAAATTGTTTGGAGAGAGGGCCTGTAGGTGGAACTCCGGAAAAATTGTTTGGACAGAGGGCCTGTAGGTGGACCTCCGGAAAAATTGTTTGAAGAGAGGGCCTGTAGGTGGACCTCCGGAAAAATTTTTTGGAGAGAGGGCCTGTAGGTGGACCTCTGGAAAAATTGTTTGAATAGAGGGCCTGTAGGGGGCCCTCCTGAAAAATTGTTTGAAGAGAGGGCATGTAGGTGGACCTCCGGAAAATTTTTTTTGAGAGATGGCCTGTAGGTGGACCTCTGGAAAAATTGCTTGAATAGAGGGCCTGTAGGGGGCCCTCCTGAAAAATTGTGGTAAAAGAGTGCCAGTTGGACCTCTAAAAAATGGCGTTTTTTGGGTCAGCGTTAGGCAAAGACGATATGGAGGAGGAGGAGGAGGAGTAGAGAAGAGGAATCGGATACATAAGTAATGTTAAATTTTAGCTGCTTTCCCCCGGAGGAGATTTGAATTCTGGTGAAATCCAGGCTTTGTTCATTTTAATAAGCGTCAGCCTGTCAGCGCTGTCAGTTGACAGGCGTATACGCTTATCGGTGATGACTAGAGATGAGCGAGTAGTATTCGACCGAGCCGGTATTCGATCGAATACTACGCTATTCGTCATACTCGATTTCGATCGAGTATAACGGCGATGACGCACTTAAAATTCGTTTCCCCTCCCACCTTCCCTGGCGCTTTTTTTACACCAATCACTATGCAGGGGGGGTATGACAGGTCCTCGGAGCACGCTGGCATCACGAGAACGGCGTCTACATGCATTGGCTGGAAAAACCATGTGGCCTCGAATCATAAAAACTCAGCTCTTCCTGCTCGTTCGCATATGCTGCATGAACGTAGTCAGGGACAGAGGCCCGAGCAGGGAGAGACAGGCTTTAGCTGTATGAAAGTCAGGCAGGACCCCAAAAGTATATAACAGAAGCTCAGAATATCGCATTTACCACCATATATACCGGCTACCAGCGGACAGGAGAGTGATTGACAGCCCTTATCAGGGCTACTATACTGCACGGTATATAGCTTATTCTAACTATATACACTCTGCACAGAACGGCTGCATTATTGAGGGATAGCTGCTGGAGTAGGGACAGAGAGAGGCATTAGTGGTGTATTAGCACCTATATACAAAACTATATTTGGCACTACTGTTGTGCGTTCTGTGTGCCAACAAAACCCTGTTATATACCTGGTGTGTATACGCACCATTTGACCTTCTGGCAGTATACGGCTGTATACGCCAAGTATTTTTCTAAAAAAAAAAGTATATTTGGCACCACTGTTGTGCGTTCTGTGTGCCAGCAAAACCCTGTTAATATACCTGGTGCGTATAGGCATCTATTGACCTTCTGGCAGTATACGGCTGTATAGCCAAGTGTTCTCCTAAAAAATAAAGTATATTTGGCACCACTGTTGTGCGTTCTGTGTGCCAGCAAAACCCTGTTAATATACCTGGTGCGTATAGGCATCTATTGACCTTCTAGCAGTATACGGCTGTATAGCCAAGTGTTCTCCTAAAAATAAAGTATATTTGGCACCACTGTTGTGCATTCTGTGTGCCAGCAAAACCCTGTTAATATACCTGGTGCGTATAGGCATCTATTGACCTTCTGGCAGTATACGGCTGTATACGCCAAGTATTTTTCTAAAAAAAAAGTATATTTGGCACCACTGTTGTGCGTTCTGTGTGCCAGCAAAACCCTGTTAATATACCTGGTGCGTATAGGCATCTATTGACCTTCTGGCAGTATACGGCTGTATAGCCAAGTGTTCTCCTAAAAAATAAAGAATATTTGGCACCACTGTTGTGCGTTCTGTGTGCCAGCAAAACCCTGTTAATATACCTGTTGCGTATAGGCATCTATTGACCTTCTGGCAGTATACGGCTGTATACGCCAAGTGTTCTCCTAAAAAAATATATATTTTGCAGAACGCGTGGCAAAAAAAAATTAAACGCCTGAAATGCGGAGGGCTAGCGCAAAGGGACGTGGACGTGGACGAGGACGGGGGCGCGGAAATGCTGGTGGGGGCACAAACCGTGTTGAAGCCAGTGGGGATACAATGCGTGCTGGTGAGGGGCAGCCAGCATTCCGCTCATCCAGCATCTCTGCCTTTATGGGACAGTTAAGCGGGGGGCGGGTTACACCGCTGTTGAGGCCTGAGCAGGGTGAACAGGTGGTGCAATGGATAGCCGATAACGCTTCCACTCACTTGTCCACCACCCAGTCATCCAAACAGTCTCACTCTGACCCTCCTTCCTCCACACCTGGCCAACAGAGTCAACCCACCCTTGACCCCTCCCAGGAGCTCTTTTCGGGTCCTTTTCCAGATGTGCTGCAAGAATCCCAGGAGCTAGCAGAGGAATTTGTTTGTAGTGATGCCCAAACACTTGAGTATCCGCCATCTCCTGGTGATGTGGACCCGGAACCAACATCTGTTATCATGAGCGATGATGATGAGATGCAGTTGCCATCAAGGGAGGCTGTTGGAATGTCCAGTGGGCAGGAGGAGGAGCAGAGTGAGGAAGTGGAAGAGGAGGTGGTGGACGACGAAATGACCGACCCCACTTGGCCAGGGGTGATGTCCAGCGGGGAAAGCAGTGAAGATGTGGTGGTCTGCGCATCACCGAAAAAGGCAGCAAGAGGCAGAGGGATGTCCATAGGCATAGGACAGTCCAGACAGAGAAGGCAGGCCACAGCCAGCAGGGCCAAAGCTCTTCCCGGCAGCAGGCAGTCGCGCGAAGCTCCCCCATCGAGGCCTCGTACTTCTGTGGTGTGGAGATTTTTTAATGTTTGCGCGGACGACAAACTGAGCGCGGTTTGCGCACTCTGCCACTCAAAACTGAGTAGGGGCTCTGAAAAGAGCAATCTGACCACCTCAGGCATGCGGCGTCACTTGGAAGTCAAGCACTGGGCTGAGTGGGAGAGAGCAAACGCAATACAACCTGCACCCGGTGTTGCTGCCACTGCCTCTTCCCCTTTGTTGTGTGCTGCCACTGCGGTCCAGACCTCCAGCCAGGACACCTCCACATCTGCCTCTGCCTCGGCTACTTTGGGGCCTTCTCCTTCAGCCTCCCCTTCCCCCGCATCTTCGCCTGCACCTTCATACTCCTAGTCCCATCAACTGTCCATCTCGCAGGCGTTCGACCGCAGGCGGAAGTACGCCTCGAATCACCCCCAAGCCCAAGCCTTAAACTGCCACATCTCCAAACTGCTGGCCCTGGAGATGTTGCCATTTAGGCTTGTGGAGACGCAGGCCTTCCGCGACCTGATGGCGGCTGCCGCTCCTCGCTATTCTGTCTCTAGCCGCCACTACTTTTCCCGGTGTGCCGTCCCCGCCCTGCACCAGCACGTGTTGCGTAACATCAGGCGGGCCCTGAGTTACGCAGTAAGCGCAAAGGTCCACTTGACCACCGACTCGTGGACAAGCGCTTGCGGCCAGGGACGCTACATCTCTTTGACGGCACACTGGGTGAATGTTGTGGAAGCGGAGACGGGGTCGCAAACAGAGACGGCCTACCTACCACCCCCGCCCAAGATTGCCAGCATGGGTTCTGATAAACACCCCTCCTCTTCCTCCTCCTCCTCTGCCTTAACATCGCCCTCAGCCGCTAGCTGGAAGCGTTGCAGCACTGGCGCTGGGAGACGTCAGCAGGCGGTGCTTAAGCTCATCAGCTTGGGCGACAGGAAGCACAGCGCCCCAGAGGTGAGGGACGCCATATTGCAGCAGACGGAGATGTGGCTGTCGCCACTGCAGCAAGGACCAG
Source organism: Rhinella marina (assembly GCA_900303285.1). Taxonomy (NCBI): domain Eukaryota; kingdom Metazoa; phylum Chordata; class Amphibia; order Anura; family Bufonidae; genus Rhinella; species Rhinella marina. The sequence goes on from ONZH01008337.1 coordinate 24,944, forward strand.
GCATGGTCGTGTACGATAACGGCCGTAACCTGGTGGCGGCTCTGGAGCTTGCCGAACTCAATCACGTACCATGCCTGGCGCACGTTTTTAATTTGGTAGTCCAAAAATTTTTAAAGACTTACCCCGACCTGGCAGAGCTACTGGTGAAAGTGCGGCGCTTGTGCGCTCACTTTCGGATGTCAACTGTAGCTGCTGCTAGCTTAAAAAAACTCCAGCAACGCCTCCATTTGCCTGAACATCGGCTGTTGTGCGACCTGCCCACTCGCTGGAATTCCACCTATTCCATGTTGGCCAGGGTGTGTGAGCAGCAGAGAGCATTGATGGAGTACCAGATAATGAATCCACGCGTGCCTCCAACTCAGCTCCCTCAGTTTGCCAACCACGAGTGGCCATGGATGGCAGACATATGCAATGTATTGCGTATCTTTGAGGAGTCCACCAAGAAGGTCAGCAGCGAGGACGCTATAGTGAGCCTAACCATCCCGCTCCTATGCGTCCTTAAAGAAACGCTCATCGCAATAAGGGAGAACGCATTGCACACAGAGGAGACGGGGGTAGGAGGAGACGCAACGGAGCTAGACAGTCAGACCACACTTTTGTCTGCTTCTCGGTGGCAGTTGCAGGAGGAGGAAGATGAGGAGGAGGACGACGTGGAGGTGGCTGTGGAAGAGGAGGAGGATGCTGGCGGCGAGGGTAGCAGTCAGGCTGTGTGCGTCCCATTGGTTCAGCGTGGATGGGGCGGAGAGGAGGCGGAAGAGGAAGAGGAGGAAATGGCAAGTGATCCTTCTGGTGGGGGCAGTGACGTCATGCCTATTCAGAGTCTGGCACACATGGCTGACTTCATGCTGGGCTGCTTTTCCCGGGACACACGTGTTGTCCGGATATTGGAGAACAAACTATACTGGGTCTTTGCACTCCTGGACCCCCGGTATAAAGATAACTTCTCCTCTTTTATTCCGGTAGAGGAGAGGACGAATCGATTGCTGGAATACCAGAGGGAACTCGTGCAGAACATGATGGAGATTTTCCCACCCACCATCGCTGGTGGCAGAGAGGACAGTGTCTCCCAGAGTCTGACAACATCGATCAAGCCCACAGCCACCAGGGGAACACTCTCCAAGGTGTGGGACACGTTCATGGCACCCCCTCGTGCAACTTCCATCACTGCGGGGCCCACTATCAGCAGGAGGGACAAGTATCGGCGGATGTTGCGGGAGTACATGGCAGACCGTACCCCTGTCCTCCCCGATCCCTCGGCGCCCTACACTTACTGGGTCTCCAAGTTGGACACGTGACTGGAACTGTCCCTGTACGCCTTAGAGGTGCTTGCCTGCCCTGCCGCCAGCGTGCTATCAGAAAGGGTGTTCAGCGCAGCCGGGGGCATTATAACCGACAAGCGCAGCCGCCTGTCAACCGACAGTGCCGACAGGCTGACGCTAATCAAAATGAACAGCAAGTGGATTGACCCGGACTTTGCTTCTACAACAGTGGAAAGCAGCCAAAAGTGAAGTGCCATCTGTATGAAGTGCCATTTCCTCCTCCTCCTCCTCCTTAACCGCCGTAGAATTGCTCCATTAAAAAAAAAAAAAGAAAAAATTATTATGGCTCAGCTCTTGTGCCTTAATACAATTTTTAAGAGGTCTCAGCTTTTGGGCCTTAATACAATTTTTAAGAGGTCTCAGCTCTTGGGCCTTAATACAATTTTTAAGAGGTCTCAGCTTTTGGGCCTTAATACAATTTTTAAGAGGTCTCCGCTCTTAGGCCTTAAAACAATTTTTAAGAGGTCTCACCTCTTGGGCCTACAAACAATTTTTAAGAGGTCTCACCTCTTGGGCCTTAATACAATTTTAAGAGGTCTCACCTCTTGGGCCTCCACATAATTTTTTCGAGGGCTCACCTCAAGGGCCTCCATATAATTTTTTCAAGGTCTCACCTCAAGCTAACTTTGCGCACTCATTAAAATATCTTCACAACAAGGACCTAAGAGCCCTTGATGGGAGAGCTTTGTGTGGGGGCCTGTTATAGGGAAGATATGCGGCCCTGCGGGCTCTAGCCTGCCTTCTCCATAAGCCTCTGGCCACCCCACGGCCTCTTCCTGCCTTTTGCGGTCCTACGCATCCCTCAACATCCCCACTGCTTTACCTGCTAGACATGACACTGGGCCAGGTCGGGTCACTGACTTTGTCATACTCCTCTTACACTGCCTCACTTTGCTCCTCCTCCGGCCCACCCGACATACCAACAGCCTTCCTTGCTGGCAACTGTGTCTCATCATCGTCCCTAATCATTTTACACTTTAGTGCCCGTTTCACACCACCATCAGCTAGAGATGGAGCTTGCTCCAGTGTTTGGGCATCAGAACAAACAAAATCCTCAGATAGCTCCTGCGATTCTTGCAGGACTGGCGAGGAGTCAAAATCAGGTAAGGGACCTGAGAAGAGCTCCTGGGAGTGGGCATGGGTGGGAACACTGGGTTGATAACATTGGGCAGGGTGGGAGGAAGAAGGGTCAGAGTGAGGTCCCTGCAGTTTCTGCAGGCTATCGAGGAGACTGGACTTTGTGGACTTGACTGGCTGGTGGACAGATTTAACAAATCTAGAAGGAGAAGGAGGGGTTTGCCGAGCTGTCTGTAAGGGTTGCGGAAATCCTGACAGAACCAAGGCCCAAAACTTGGGTGGGGGTAGCAGGTTTGCCCGTCCCCGCCTCCACAACATTCACCCAGTGTGCTGTCAGGGAGATGTAGCATCCCCGGCCTCAAACGCTTGTCCAAGTGTTGGTGGTCAAATGGCCTTTTGCAGTAACCGTGTTACTCGGGCGTGGATGATGTTTTGGGACATGTGCTAGGGCAAGGCAGGGATGGCACAGAGGGAAAAATAGTGATGCCTAGGGACAGGATACTGATGGATGGCAGCCCCCATCAGGTTGCAGAAAGCTTTCATTTCTACAAGCCTAAATGGCAACATCTCAAGCGCCAACAATTTAGGCATTTTAAGGCTTCTGCATGTGTTTGAGTTGCTTTTACATTTTAAAGAAGACATGTCTGACCACATCTCACACACACACACAATGACAATTAGGGGTGGGGTCTATTTGCTTTCCCCCTTGCCTATGCCATCTGTGGTTGTCATAGGCAACGTGATTTTAAGGGGTGCAGAATTTTTTCTTCTTTTTTGTACAGTTTGGCTTGGGGTCCATGGCAATGTAGAGGAAAGAAGGTTTCCTTGTATTGTCTCACTTTACATAGAAGTTATATTGTGTTTGGAGTGTATTGTTGAGAGGCTGTGATAGTGGCGTAATAGTGCGACTTGGGCGCGTTATATGCACCCAGACATGCTTCCCCTGCTGTCCCAGTTGCATTCCAGCAGTGTTGGCATCATTTTCTGAGGTTTAAGGGTGGACTTGGTGACCTCCAAGTGGTCGAATTGAGATTTCCAAGTGGCGAGCATTTTTTTCCCATAGACTATAATAGGATTTGATATTCGGTCGAATAGTCGAATAACGCGGTCTATTCGAATCGAAATTCGAACTTTCGAATATTTCACTACTCGCTCATCTCTAGTGATGACGCCACCAGCTGCACTGAATACCCGCTCTGACAGCACGCTAGCGGCAGGGCAGGCCAGCACCTCCAAGGCGTACAGCGCCAGTTCAGGCTACATGTCCAGCTTTGAAACCCAGTTGTTGTATGGAGCAGAGTGATCGCTACGGACGTTGGTATGGTCAGCTAGGTACTCCCTCACCATCTTTCTGTACAGCTCCCCCCTACTCTGCCTAGACTGGGGACAGGTGACAGTGTCTTGCTGGGGTGACATAAAAGTGGCAAAGGCCTTGGAGAGTGTTCCCCTGCCAGTGCTGGACAAGCTGCCTGCTCGCCTCCTCTCCCCAACTACTTGGCCCACAGAACCATGCCGTCTGCCGCTAGCGGCGTCAGATGGGAAGAATTGTTTCAGCTTGTGCACTAGGGCCTGTTGATATCTATTCACTCTCATACTCCTTTCCTCTGCAGAGAAGAGAGTGGAAAGGTTCTGCTTGTACCGTGGGTCCAGGAGAGTGAACACCCAGTAATCGGTGTTTGAAAAAATTCTTCTAACGCGAGTGTCACGGGATAGGCAGCCTAACATGAAGTCTGCCATGTGCGCCAGAGTCCCAACACGTAAGAATTCCCTCTCCTCACTGGCCTGACTCTCCATTTCCTCCTCCTCTTACTCCTCCTCCAAGTCCTCCTCTTCAGCCCATACACGCTCAAGAGTTAATGACTGAGCTCTGGTACCCTGTATTGTCTCGCCGACATTCTCCTCCTCATCCTCATCCCCCTC
>ONZH01008338.1:0-56374 GCA_900303285.1 Rhinella marina
AAGTTGAATCTGTCCCATCATGAGAAAGTAAAAATACCAAACACCTTTGCAGGCGATATACCAACTCTTGTCCCAGATAATATTAATTAATTGACTCTTAAGAATTAACTTTTAATATAACGTTTAAAAAAGGGAAAAGTAACACATTTTTTAAAATTCTCTAGATGTATACGCTGTCACTCCTAAGAGATCGATAACTCAAGAGCTGGATGTGCACTCTCCAGCGACTATGAGAGGCACTATTGATATAATACAAATCGTCACCAGGTGATCTCCTGGTGACCTATATCGTTAGAAGCCTTGCTTGAGTAAATACTGAATTGAGGACACTGCGGATAACATCAGAAAATAAAACCTAAGTACTACCCCCCTCATCAGCTGACTGCTGACTTCTTCAGGGGTTTGGGCAGCAATGGTGCCCAAACCCCTGAAGAAGTCAGCAGTCAGCTGATGAGGGGGGTAGTACTTAGGTTTTATTTTCTGATGTTATCCGCAGTGTCCTCAATTCAGTATTTACTCAAGCAAGGCTTCTAACGATATAGGTCACCAGGAGATCACCTGGTGACGATTTGTATTATATCAATAGTGCCTCTCATAGTCGCTGGAGAGTGCACATCCAGCTCTTGAGTTATCGATCTCTTAGGAGTGACAGCGTATACATCTAGAGAATTTTAAAAATGTGTTACTTTTCCCTTTTTTAAACGTTATATTAAAAGTTAATTCTTAAGAGTCAATTAATTAATATTATCTGGGACAAGAGTTGGTATATCGCCTGCAAAGGTGTTTGGTATTTTGGTAAATTTACCACTACCCAGGTAGGGTCTCTATATGAACATTTATCATGAGAAAGTCCCCCCAAGGAGTCCCCACTGTAACTTGCTTCCCATACAACAACCTCACCCCCCGACACCTGTGTCTCGCCATTGTCCACCACCTCCTCAGACAACACTGGTAAATCCCCACTGTCAGCACACGGAGACTGCAAAAGGTCTTGCGAATTGGGGCAGAGAATGTTCTGGGGTAGCACATCAGAGAAGGGGTGACTATGGGGTTCCAGGGAGTACGTGACCACATGCAATCTCCATCTAAAAAGTCATGCCACACTTGATCGAGCTCATAATTGAGAATTGTACCGGTTGATGCTAAATTTTTAAGTTGGGGTCCTGCGTCGTCATTCTAACTACATCCGGCTGTTGTCACCACCACACACGCTAGCCCAGGGGGCACTCCTCTGGCTCTTCCAGCTCAACCTCCTTCCCCCCATCCTGCCCCCCCCACCTACAGGCCCTCTCTCCAAACAATTTACGTCTTTTTCCTATCTTTCTCTGTCTCCAAACTATTTTTCCGGATAGCTGCCTTATACGGTATTAAACTGAGTAATATACATAGAACACATACCACACTTGATCTATACCAGGGGTGCACAACCTGCGGCCCGGGGGCCACATGCGGCCCTTGATACCATTCTGTGTGGCCCCATCCATCTGGTAACAGACATGTATGTCCATGTTTTGTGGCTGCTCACATGCATTTTTCAGGTATTTCTCCCATTAGATGGGACTCCTGGAACTGTAACTAGACATTAATGGTATACACTGTGTGTTCAATCTGCCATAAATACAGTATTTCAGTTGGTAATGCCCCTTTAAATTTTATTTTCGGCCCTTGACGTTGGTTCAGTCGGACAATGTGGCCCCCACCCAGAAAACGTTGTGCACCCCTGATCTATACTGAACGTCACTTTTAAAAATACGTCATTTTCCTCTCTTTCTCTCATTTGTCTGGGTTGCAATTAAGCAGATCACGTCTGCCTAATCTAATAGTTTCCGTGTAATTGCTCCATACTGCACGTCTTTTTCCTCTCTTTCTCTCTCTTCAAACTATTTTTCCGGATAGGTGCCGTATACGGTATTAAACGCAGAAGAATACATACCGTACCGGTTGATGCTACAGTTTTTCCAAATAACCAAGCCAGAGTCCCTGCTGACCATGGCTGTATGGTATTGTGTACACAGACGATGGTGTAAAAGAAGCCAAAGAGTAATATGGTGGGGTAGAGACGATCCAAAACGAAATTATATATAGATATATATACTGTATATATATATATATATATATATATATATGCACTGTATATTCATATATATATATATATATATATATATATATATATATCTAATACATGAAGCTGAGTGTGTGTATGTCCGCTAAAGGAAACCGCACCGTCGCATTTACAATCACAAAATTTGGCACACATGTACATCAGGTATCCAGGATAGTTTTAGACCTGGTCTCAGTTCTCTATGACGTATCGTTCCTGAGATATTTCCAAAAAATGAATTAGCCAGTAGTAGACTGCAGGTCTTCCTCCTGATATCCTAATTGCCATACACATGGTCAAATGTCCCTTATCAGCCAATAGAAGCTCGGAGGCCATTAGTCTCCACATACACACAGTTTTACATCAGGCTTCCCTAACAACCATGTCTTTTTTCTTCACTGCTGTAGCTCAGCTTTAAAGGGGCAGGGCACTGTGGATGACACTGTTAAGGTAGCGGAGTGCTGTGAACATCTCAGTTAAGGGGGCAGGTAGGGTGGCCACCATCAAAAGACGGACTGAAGAACCCCACCCCCAGTTCCCACTAAGCCAGGTCCCCGACCTGGTTAGGCCCAGCCTCTTCCACTAAGGGGATTGAAAAAATGAAGGTAAAAATCAACCTGTCAGCTGCAGGGGTGGGAGGGACGATGAGTTTCTCCCTGCAGCTCATGCTCAGACAGCACAGTGCTGCTGCTGAGAGCGAGCTGTTCAAAAGGACATCCCTGTGTCCGTCCAGGCCCTGCGCCGGACAGAAGACAGGGAGTCTGAAAGCCAGACTTTCCAGCTAAACACCAGACCTCTGGCCACCCTAAGGGCAGGCTGCTGTGGAGGTCACAGTTAATGGGATGGTCAGCTATGGAGGTCAGTGTTAAGGAGCAGATTGCTGTAGAGGCCACTGTTAAGGGGGCAGGGTGTTGTGGAAATCACTGTTAGGGCTCATGCACACTACCATATGTATTTTGCGGTCCGCAAAAAATACGGATGACGTCCGTGTGCACTCCACATTTTGCGGAACAGAACAGCTGGCCCCTAATAGAACAGTACTATCCTTTTCTGTAATGCAGACAATATTAGGACATTTTTTTTTTGCGGAACGGAAATACGGACATAAGGAAACTGAATACTCATGGATTACCTTCATTTTTTTTGCGGACCTATTCATATGAATGGTTCCGCATACGGTCCACAAAAAAAACGGAACGGACACTGAAAGAAAATACGTTCATGTGCATGAGCCCTTAAGGAGAAGGTGTACTGTGGAGGTCTCTAATAAAGGGGCGGCCACTGTGGCGGTCACTGTTAAAGGGATGGGCCACTGTGGAGGTCACTGTTAAGGGGCCGGCATGCTGTGGAGGTCACTGTTAAAGGTGCAGGGGACGGTGGAGTTCACAGTTAAGGGGATGGTCCGCTATGGCGGTCAGTGTTAATGGGCGGGGTGCTGTAGAGGTCACTTTTAAGGGGGTGGGGTGTTGTGGAGGTCACATTTTAAGGGAACAGAGCTCTGTGGAGGTCACTGTTAAAGAGGCGGGTTATTGTAGAAATCACTGTTAACAAGACGTGGTACTATGGAGGTCACAAATAAAAGGCCAGCTGCTGTTGAGATCACTGTTAAAGGGGCTAGCGATGTAGAGGTGACTGTTAAGGGGGGGGACTGTGGAGGTCAATATTAAAGAGGCAGCTGCTGTAGAGGTCACTGTTAAGGAAGCAGATTATTGTGGAAATCGCTGTTAAAGAGACGAGGTACTGTGGAGGTCACTAATAAAGGGGCAGCCGCTGTGGAGGTCACTGTTAAGGGAGGAAAGGACTGTGGAGGCCACTATTAAAGGGACACTGGGGTACTGTGAGGTCACTGTTAAGGCAGAAGAGTACTGTGTGGTCCCTGTTAAGGGATCGGGGTACAGTGGAGGTCACTGTTAAGGGAGTGAGTACTATGGCAGTAGTTGTTAAAGGGACAGTTGCTGTGTAGGTCTCTGTTAAGGGGATTGGGAATGGTAGAGGTCACAGTTAAAGGGGTTTTCCGAGTTATATATTGATGACCTATCCTCAGGATAGGTCATCAATATTAGATCGGCGGGGGTCTGACACCCGGCACCCCCACCGATCAGCTGCCTCCTCTTCCCTGTTTACATGCTGGCCGTAACGGGGGTAGTGGTGAGTAGGTGCAATTACACCTAAGCACCCCATTCATTTCTATGGGAAGTATCGCTTCCATACAAGTCTATGGAAGCGATTCTTCCCATAGAAATGAATGGGGCGGTGAGGTGTAATTACACCTACTCACCACTACCTCTGTGTCGGCCAGCATGTAAACAGTGAAGAGGAGGCAGCGCTGATACGGTGCGCGCCTCATCTTCAAACAGCTGATCTTGGGGGTGCCGGGTGTTGGACGATCTGATATTGATTACCTCTCCTGAGGATAGGTCATCAATATATATAACTCGGAAAACCCCTTTAAGCCTACAGTCAGTTTTAAGGGGTGGGTACTGTAGAGGTCACTGTTAAAGGGGCAGACTGCTGTGAACGTCAAAGTTCAGGGGCTGGACTGCTGTGGAGGTCCCATTTTAAGAAGGCAGGGCACTTTGGAGGTCACTGTTTAGGGGGCAGGGTACTGTAGATGGCGCTGTTATATGGGATACTGTCGATATCTTTTAACGACACACACAAACATTAAATGAAATAGATGAAATTTACCAGTGCAAAGCCAGGTCCTTCTGCTAGTAACCTTATATATATTATTTTCTTTATATACATTTTTAGATACTAATCCTATGTTTTTGTGAATAAAAATTATAGTCTTAAATTTCATAAATAGACAAGTAACAGTTGCAATATTTTTCACATTCACAAGAGATGGATTTTAAATCACATATAATATGAAAGACAGAGCTTAGTCTTGTATATAGGTATATTGAGCATGCTGGTATAACCTGGGTATCTATCAGGGGCGTAGCTAACGGCTCATGGGCCCTGGTGCAAGAGTTCAGCTTGGGTCCCCCTTCCCTCAGTGCTTTGTGTGTCTTCTCATACAGCAGAAGGGTCTTTGGACCCCCTCAGGCTCCTGGGCCTGGTAGCGACTGCTAACTCTGCACCCCCTATAGCTACGCCCCTGGTATCTATTGTATATAATTATATATGTACAGCTGGTATAAGTTATACATCTTCTTGTATATAGTGATATGGAGCATGCTGGTATAACCTGGGTATCTCCTGTATATAATTATATGTGTACAGCTGGTATAAGTTATACATCTTCTTGTATATAGTGATATGGAGCATGCTGGTATAACCTGGGTATCTCCTGTATATAATTATATATGTACAGCTGGTATAAGTTATACATCTTCTTGTATATAGTGATATGGAGCATGCTGGTATAACCTGGGTATCTCCTGTATATAATTATATATGTACAGCTGGTATAAGTTATACATCTTCCTGTATATAGTGATATGGAGCATGCTGGTATAACCTGGGTATATCCTGTATATAATTATATATGTACAGCTGGTATAAGTTATACATCTTCTTGTATATAGTGATATGGACCATACTGGTATAACCTGGGTATCTCCTGTATATAATTATATATGTACAGCTGGTATAAGTTATATATCTTCTTGTATATAGTGATATGGAGCATGCTGGTATAACCTGGGTATCTCCTGTAAATAATTATATATGTACAGCTAGTATAAGTTATACATCTTCTTGTATATAGTGATATGGACCATGCTGGTATAACCTGGGTATCTCCTGTATATAATTATATATGTACAGCTGGTATAAGTTATACATCTTCTTGTATATAGTGATATGGAGCATGCTGGTATAACCTGGGTATCTCCTGTATATAATTATATATGTACAGCTGGTATAAGTTATACATCTTCTTGTATATAGTGATATGGACCATGCTGGTATAACCTGGGTATGTTCTGTATATAATTATATATGTACAGCTGGTATAAGTTATACATCTTTTTGTATATAGTGATATGGAGCATGCTGGTATAACCTGGGTATATCCTGTATATAATTATATATGTACAGCTGGTATAAGTTATATATCTTCTTGTATATAGTGATATGGAGCATGCTGGTATAACCTGGGTATCTCCTGTATATAATTATATGTGTACAGCTGGTATAAGTTATACATCTTCTTGTATATAGTGATATGGAGCATGCTGGTATAACCTGGGTATCTCCTGTATATAATTATATATGTACAGCTGGTATAAGTTATACATCTTCTTGTATATAGTGATATGGAGCATGCTGGTATAACCTGGGTATCTCCTGTATATAATTGTATATGTACAGCAGGTATAAGTTATACATCTTCTTGTATATAGTGATATGGAGCATGCTGGTATAACCTGGGTATATCCTGTATATAATTATATATGTACAGCTGGTATAAGTTATACATCTTCTTGTATATAGTGATATGGAGCATGCTGGTATAACCTGGGTATCTCCTGTATATAATTATATATGTACAGCTGGTATAAGTTATACATCTTCTTGTATACAGTGATATGGAGCATGCTGGTATAACCTGGGTATATCCTGTATATAATTATATATGTACAGCTGGTATAAGTTATACATCTTCTTGTATACAGTGATATGGACCATGCTGGTATAACCTGGGTATTTCCTGTATATAATTATATATGTACAGCTGGTATAAGTTATACATCTTCTTGTATATAGTGATATGGAGCATGCTGGTATAACCTGGGTATTTCCTGTATATAATTATATATGTACAGCTGGTATAAGTTATACATCTTCTTGTATATAGTGATATGGAGCATGCTGGTATAACCTGGGTATCTCCTGTATATAATTATATATGTACAGCTGGTATAACCTGAGTATATAAGACTGTTTCTGACATGGCCCCGTTTAACTTGAGTACAGCTCTGTATAAAAGAGCCCATTCACAACCTTCCTGGTGCAGGGTACACTGCCTTTAATCACAGACATGCGGGGGTCTTCCGCCACCAGTAACAGGGTCCGTTAATGAGATTGCATCAAAGCATATTTGCGTACACAGCAGAAATAAAATCGTTCATACTTACTTGATTTTGGTGACTGCTACGAAGCCACAAAATAACATTTCTGAAGTAATTTGTTTCAGTGAACAAGACGGTGACTATTACGGCTGCTCGGCCTGATTATAACGCGCGCTTGTTTGTAGGCGCAAATTAGCATAGCTCTGAGATACTGCAGCCATTCTCTGTGTGTCATGCTGTCTGATTGCAGACTAATGCCACCATGGATGTGTGTTAGATGCTGGTTCCTTGTCTCTTGTGGTCACAATCGTTAGATCTTATGATATCCTAGATTCTACCAAACATATGCTTAACATCAGTTTTCTGACTGAGGCTCTTGTCGTCACTTCATCATTGATTTTCATTTTCAAAGAAATAAACAGGTCGATTATTCTGTCCACTCGTGTGGCGGTATTTCTACCAGTATGGAGGCCCATAGAGAACAAAGAACACGTCGTCATATTGAGAAAAGAACCCTCCTGTGGTGTTCCATCATCTCATCTGTGTCTTCATCACGTGTGTTCTATACCCCGAGTGTCAGTGTCATTATCTTGTACCCCAAGTGTCAGTGTCATTATCCTGTACCCCCAGTATCAGTGTCATTATCCTGTACCCCGAGTGTCAGTGTCATTATCCTGTACCCCGAGTGTCAGTGTCATTATCCTGTACCCCAAGTGTCAGTGTCATTATCCTGTACCCCGAGTGTCAGTGTCATTATCCTGTACCCCGAGTGTCAGTGTCATTATCCTGTACCCCGAGTGTCATTATCCTGTACCCCAAGTGTCAGTGTCATTATCCTGTACCCTGAGTGTCAGTGTCATTATCCTGTACCCGAGTGTCAGTGTCATTATCCTGTACCCCCGAGTGTCAGTGTCATTATCCTGTACCCCAAGGGTCAGTGTCATTATCCTGTACCCCGAGTGTCAGTGTCATTATCCTGTACCCCAAGTGTCAGTGTCATTATCCTGTACCCCGAGTGTCAGTGTCATTAATCCTGTACCCCGAGTGTCAGTGTCATTATCCTGTACCCCAAGTGTCAGTGTCATTATCCTGTACCCGAGTGTCATTATCCTGTACCCCAAGTGTCAGTGTCATTATCCTGTACCCTGAGTGTCAGTGTCATTATCCTGTACCCCGAGTGTCAGTGTCATTATCCTGTACCTCAAGCGTCAGTGTCATTATCCTGTACCCCGAGTGTCAGTGTCATTATCCTGTAACCCCGAGTGTCAGTGTCATTATCCTGTACCCTGAGTGTCAGTGTCATTATCCTGTACCCCGAGTGTCAGTGTCATTATCCTGTACCCCGAGTGTCAGTGTCATTATCCTGTACCCCGAGTGTCAGTGTCATCATCCTGTACCTCAAGCGTCAGTGTCATTATCCTGTACCCCAAACGTCAGTGTCATTATCCTGTACCCCGAGTGTCAGTGTCATTATCCTGTACCCTGAGTGTCAGTGTCATTATCCTTTACCCCGAGTGTCAGTGTCATTATCCTGTACCTCAAGCGTCAGTGTAATTATCCTGTACTCCAAGTGTCAGTGTGTCATTATGCTGCAGCGTATCTTAACAGGGTGTCTTAATAGGTTACCCCTCTCCAGCAGCAGCATATGGAACACTTTATGCATGGTTATCTTGTTGACTCTCACGCCATGCAAATCCTCCTTCAGATCTTTCTCTCTTTCGTCCCCTGGAGCTAACGGCGGTACCAAAGGCTCTTGGGCTTGAAGTTGGAGTCTGGGAGAGAGGAGCACTTGGAGATTGCTGCCTACCTCCTTCCTCTCTACAACTAAACTGACTAAAACTGCTCCTGTGCCCCCAATAACTACCTCAATGTCTACAATAATCCATAGGGCCCCAGTAACAACCACACTGCTACTGGTAACAGCCACAGTACTGTCAAGAATTTACAGAGCACCGTGTTCCATCTATAGGGTGCTAGTAACGGCCACAGCTCTCCCAGTAACAGCAACAGTACCCTAAAAAAAATCTACTACATGGTTTAGATAAATGCTCCTGAAACTCCCACAGTGCCTACAATAATCCATAGAGCCCCGGTGACAACCATAGTACCTCAATACTAGCCACAGAGCACCCAGTAACCGCCCCAGTACCCTCAAAAATCTACAGTTCCCCTAATGACAAGTACAGGGCCCCAGTAACAGCCACAATGCTTCTAGTAACAACCACTTTGCCCTAAGTCCATAAAACTCGCAGTAACCCCCACAGTGCCCCCAGTGCTCCAGTAACTGCTACAGTGCCCCTAATAATCTGCAGAGCCCCAAATAGCAATTACAGGTCCCCAGTCGCAGACAAGGTTTCCCAGTAAAAGCCACAGTGCCCAAAGTAAGACACAGAGCGCTAGTGCAACCACAGTGTCCCTAGTGTTAACTACAGTACCCCTGCAAACTCCAGCATCACCATTAATTGGCACAGTGCCCCTACTAGGTGTTGCAGTGCTCCTTGTAACAACCACAGTGACCCTCACTACCCCTTGTAGCAGCTAGAGTGTAATGGTAACATACCTACTCACCTTACCGATCCTCTGCCGCAGCAGTTCCAATGCTTCCTGGTCTCCCACCGGTCTCTCCTTTCTGGTCCCTCTTGACACACCCGTAATGACTGCTCAGCCAATCACTGGCTGGGGTGGGTCAGTGCTGTGGCCGGTGATTGGCTGAGAGGTCATTTCCTGTGTCGAGAGGGACCAGGAAAGGGAGATCAGCGCGACTGATGAGCCCCAATGGGACCTGTTGACTTGTAGTTGACAAATCTTCAGACCTTCTGGATTATCAGATGCCAGTTTACATTAATTGTTCTCCATATTTTTTGTTTGCATCTGTCAAATCCACCTTTACAGCTCTCGCGTTGGAGACAGATTTTCATTTTGCTGCTATATATTTTTATTATTTGAGGGACTCCCAGTAAATGTTGCGCTCAGGTAGTGCCGGGGTAGGGGGTAGCTGTATCTGCAGACCATGATCTATGCAGATGTGGCAGCAGCCGGCAGGAAATTCATGGGTAAGGAAGCTCGGGGGAAATTCCAAAAATTCTTACCCACAAAAAAGTTCATCTTGTAATCTTTTTTGTCCTGTCACGTGTATTGAATATCAGTTTGTCTTTTACTTCTGTATGAAGAGTCAATTAAGCAACCTTGAAAAATTCTGACGGATCCCCAGAAAGCAGAGACACCAGAGGTTGGGAGGATCCTCTGGGGCGTGGACCTTGAACAGAGCCCATCAGTTTCATATGCAACTGCAGGAATGAATCAAGGTCTGATTGGAGTCGAGAAGGAATTTTTTTTCGCTAAAGTGGGGAAAATTGTCTTCTACCTCACAGGGTTTTTTTTGCCTTCCTCTGGATCAACTTGCAGGATAACAGGCCGAACTGGATGGACAAAGGGCTTTTTTCGGCCTTATAAACTATGTTACTATGTTAGAGGCTTCTGGTCACATTATTACATAGGACACCCCTGGTGGCTTCTCCATTTGACCCGTTTGCCGGTCCTTCAATATGGCCCTTTGTTGATGATATAACCTGTGAGTCCAGGTATAAAAGAGGCCCATACAATTCAATTGACTACTACTTATGGACCACTGGACAGCTTATGAAGGGTCTGCATGTAACCTCTGCATGGATGTTTTTGAATGTCCTTGGCAAGTTTGCAGCTGCGAGGAGATTGTGGAGCTTCAGGGCCTGTGAGATGGTTGCCAGAGATAGTCCCGGCAAATTCAAGGCTGTCCCAGGGTCAGAAGTGTGCAGAGCTAACATAAACCCTACCCAGAGGTTGACACTTATTCAGTCTTGGACTGGTTGAAGAAGATGTGAACATGAGTATGGGCCATCCTTATTTCCTCTGGTGGGACAAAGACGCCCCCATACTTATCATCTTTGTAGCTGGTAAATAAGGGGATGGTAATGCCCCAAACGGTGTGGAACCACCCATTTATGGTAAGTGTTTGCATAAACCCCATCAATTTTTGGCCCAGGTCAGCCCAAATTCTATTAATAGTGGCAGTCCCTGCAGTTTCAGCACTTTTGACAATTACTGTATGTATCTCTGAGACTATCCCCTGATATGCTGATATCATTTCCTGCCCACTTAAAGAGTCCTCTTGGTTGTTTGGTGGAGGGTCTAACTCTCTCATGACTCCCTCAAAGTCCATATCTGTACAGTCCCAGTATAGGACCACGTAGACTCTGTAAACTTCAGTCTGGGCCATTAATAATTTCCACTGGTGTTCTATGATAGTAGGTCTCACATGGGTCCAGTAGAACAACCTCTTAGGGTTCATATTACCGTACTGTAGCCGTATGCTGCCTCATGGTTTCTAGTGGAGAATACTTCTGTAATACGGCATGCTTTTGTTTTCTTCTTTTAACTGGAGGCATGCAGATGTACAGTATGAGCCGATATAGCATCCTTTAGGACCAGGACCTCTACTTGTCATGGTGCCATCGATACTCGTGATGCATTTGAGCATTTGGACCCTTCAAGAACCAGGACCAAGGTGAGACTTCTGCTGTATTTTGCACCCCTTATAGCCATACCAGTAGTAGACTATGGACACTTTGTAAGTCGGATTTGCTTTGTCAGACTCCGATCTCAAGCCTTGGAGCAAAGTCAAAAGAAAACTTGATTCCTTCACCTTATAATTGTATGACGTTCTTGACATAATCACCTGTTTTCTTAAGACGTGGAATCATGCTGACGCCGCAGTAGTGGGGGGGGGGGCTCTACCTTCTGCTGGAATTCCCACCTGCATGAGTCCACCATCGATCTCATTTTCTTCAGGCCCGGAGCTGCTGGCCTCTTTATTTGTCCTTTGTTTGCACTGTATTTTTGAATATTTTATTATAGCCCAAGGCTACAGTATCCCACAGACCCGGTTCTTATATTTGTCTAGTCTGCTGAATTCTATAGCTTTATTTCAAAACATTATCTGTTTTAAGCACATTTTTGCTGAAAGAAAACCCTGCTTAGCTCTGCTGAGAACTCCTGACCTCTTCGTCTTCTTCCTCAGCCTAGAATATAACCGAGAGCAGGCGTTTTCAGCAGCAACTATTTAGTCACAGAGTCACCCGTGCTTCGTAAATGTGCATAACCCCTGCTACGTGTTAAAAAAAATGTTCTGCTCTTTTAAGGGGAGGTCTCATTAAGATAATCCCTGTCCACATGTCCGATTAGGCAATTTGGATGTCATAGTGTCATGAATTGTAGAGAACAGTGAAGCCCTGTGCTCAACTGGACTGACGGTCCACAACTGGATGGCGGTCCCTAACTTAGTGTAATTGCTGGGCCTTAAAGGGAAGAGAACAATGTGAGACAAACAACAAACCAAAACAGAACACGGAAGCGTAACATTACCAAGCCGAGTCCAAAACGGAGAGAGCATCCAAATCCGAATCAGAGACAAAGCCAGAACCAGGGGAAGCCAAAAGTCAAAACCAAAAGGTAGTGGCAATCGACGGTTAAGCAAGGTCAAAGTCGAGGTACAAGCCGAGGTCAAAAATCCAAATGATGAATATAGACAAGAACTAGTGTGGCAAATCCAACAGGAAAACCACTCAAAGGCAACCTGTGGCTCCTCCCTCCTCCTCCACAGCGGGATACTGGTGGCGCGCTCCCTTCCAGCAGCTCTCTGTTACACATACAGAAAGTCAGTGCTAGGTGTTACAATAACCCACCAGGAGTACTCTGATAAATAGATATTAAACATTAGCCCCTTTACTGCTCTAGACCATATGTGCTCCTGAAGAAGGGGTTTATTGTCCAATAATCACGAAACGCGTTGAGCTTATTATCATTAAAACATCCTTCTTTACTTTGGAATCCTCTGGTTCATCTTATCACAAGGACAGGGTGCAAATCATTCTTAAGGCTACCTCGGTAAGGGAGGGTAGGGTTGCGGGTGTCTTGAGTACTTGAGTACTACCAATTTATGACCAACACATCTCTGCCGATTGTACCTCTCACCTAGGAGGATCTTATCAAGGCCAATGCTGTCCATCCACTAGATCCGCTCCAAGTGGCAGTAGTCAGTCACATAATACTATTGTTTTATCACCTATGATATATATTTATCTTATTTTTTGTTATTTTATCACTATTTTGTGTCATGTCCTTTTTATCTGACGACGATATCTATAGTTCTTGGGAGGTTTCTGAATTTCTCCTGGCGCCTCACACCCCATTACCACGCGATTCCCCCAATGAGATCCGCCCGACCTTCTTGGTGAATTGTGCTGCTGCCTATTCCTCTTTACCTGCTCCCACCCACACTTAGTTCTTAAGTCCAATTGGCGCCCCTTTCCCTATCCCTCCATCTACCCTTGTCCACTTTCCACCCCCCCTTCCGCTTCCGCTTCCCTCCCCCATCCCGTCCACTCATACTCCCTTTTTTTTATTTTTTTCCCTTCCACAAAAAGACAGAACATGTCCTATATTTGGCTGAAAAAAATCGGACCACGGATCCGCAAAAATGTGGATACAACATGGATGGTAATATGTGATTTGTGGATCCGCAATTTGTGGTCTGCAATATACATACAGTCGTGTGCATGAGGCCTTAGACCATCACCCCCAAATGCTACCACCGTTCCAATGCAAAAGCAAATAACCGCTATATGCAGCAGGCACACCTCTGAATTACATCACTGCTATACTATCTGAAGATTAGAAGCTCTTTGCGCACATTTTTATCTAAATTGTGTCGGGCCCATCTACCAGCGACAAGGTGGCTTCCAACAGATGGGTCCTACACTATCAGACTGGCCTCTCCTGGGCCTACAAAATGGATTTTCTGGTGACTGTTGTGTGTCGGTTTGCAACACCATTGACAATCATTACATGAAATGACGTGTCTAGCCGAACTAGCGACGTGTCTAGCCGAACGATCTAGTCTAACTGTCCTGCTGACAAGCTGCAAAGACTCCCATGGGGCGGATACTGCTATGCGCATAACTCATCCAAACACATACTCAAGGAAAATCATTGACGGTGTGGATTTTGATATCCATCTATGAAGCAGATTTCATCTTTTGCAAAAATACCTGACAAATCTGCATGCAACGTCCACAGATACGGCAAGGGATTTGTTAGGAGTTTTGCGTTCATCTGTGCGAAGTTAAAGGGTTTTCCAAGACTTTCTAACTGATCGGTATCTGATTGGTTGGGGTCCGACAGCAAGGCATTAGTCCTCCCGCGAGCGTCGCGGCCTTCTCTTAGCTTTTCCTAGGCTGAGTGACGTCACATTCATCGGTCACGTGGATAGGAGCATTTAATTGAATGGGGCTGAGCTGCAATACCAAGCATGACCACTATACAATGTACGGCGCTGTGCTCAGTGAGCTGAAAGAAGACCGTAGTGGTCACGGGAGAGCCAGTATCTTCTCAAAACCATTGGACCTCCACCAATCAGACCAATCAGATACTGAAGACCTAGATCATCAGTTAAAAAAGTAGTAGTACTGAAAAAGTACTGAAAAATTTGATTCAACTGCTTTGCTAAATTTTACAAAAAATTTGCTTTGTGTCGACTTACTTCGTCACGAATCGCATTACTTTGTAAGTAGTGGGCGCGACTGCGCCACCCCCGTCATTGAACCCCTCAGATGCCCTGGTCATAGCTGATCGAGTCATGTGACGGTAATAACACAGTGTAAAATAACAAGAAAATGAATAAAATGATACTCAACTCATCCATTTGAGCGCAAAGAGTCGGCCACTGTCACCTTGATTGAAGATCAAGCGCAAAATCTTGTGTGGCCCGTGATGACGTCATCATGTCAGCCAGTGTGGTGACATCATACGTCACCATGCACGGGATTTTGTGTGAGATCTTCAATCAAGATGGCGGTGGCTGGCTCTCTAAGTAAGATTTTTTTTATTTTTTACCGCCATTCAGGGAAAATAAATTCGTTGCCACGAAGCACGAGGAAATTCGGCTTTGCAGCAAATCGAAAATCCCTGAAATTCGGATCGAATTCCACTTTGATTCGCTCAAGACTACTGAAGTAGCTGTAACATAAGCTTGGAGATACGTTTAGGCTTTTATGGAGCTCCTAGAACAGCTTAAAATGAGACACTCGCTTAACTTATTTTTCAGACGTCCGTAAATGTTTTGCGGTCCGCAAATTGCGAATACGCAAACTATGGATACAGGCCTTGTGCGTTCGGCATTTTTCGGACCGCACATGGCTGGCTCTGTGATAGAAATGCCTGTTCTTGTCATGCTCTATCTTTTTTGCGGGGCCGCAGAACGGAACTATGGATGCGAACAGCACACGATGTGCTGTCCGCATAATTTGCGGCTCTACTGAAATGAATGGATCCGCAACCATTCCACAAAATTGGGGAAGGGATGCGGACCCATAACTACGGATGTCTGAATGGACCCTAAGGCCTCGCTCACATTTCAGGGCCAGTGACACATCCGTGAAAAAAAAAAAACGTATGCGTTTCATCCGTGAAGCTGTCCATGAAGGATCCGTGGTTGGTCCTTATGTCCATTTTTATGATCCGAGTGTGATCCATAATTCACTGACGTTGCTCAGCTGAAAATTAATTTCCAAAGAATCTCCCATTAGTAATCAGTGAAAAACGGATGCAAAACGGACAGTAAAAAATACTGAAATGGGAACAGACACATTTAAATCAATGGGTAGTAAAAAACGGAAATGTGGACGAGGCCTTAGGGAGGGGATTGGACACGGACGGGACCTCAGGAATGTGACACATTAAAATCACTGGGTACGTTGTGCTGTCCGTGAAAAATGCGGACAGCACATGTCAGTGAAAAACGGAAATGTGGAAGAGTGTGGAGAGATCCACAGACACTGGGAAGCAGTCTCCATAGCCTTCTACCATCAGGCGCGCGGAGAAGCCCCGCGCTCCCTCCCCCGCTCGTGCCGCTGATTTAATAAAGCCATAACTGTCAGCACGTATTAGGCACAATCTGTACAAGCTTCTGTGTTTACTAATATGATTGTACGATCCCAGGGAACATTATACCGTAATGGCATTTCATATCAGTTCTCCGGGAGTAATACCCAGGGACGGGATAATGAGCGCAGCCATTTAGTCCCCAAAACACAGCGCTAGTGAATAAGTGATGCACATTTTGTCAGCGTTAAAGCGTGCCCGTACGCATCAGAGGCTGTTAGCGAAATTGCAAAGAGCAACAGCTCCCTGAAATATTTATCAAATGACGGCCTATTCCGGAAAATAGCACAGAGCGAGGCAGGGTGCAGTACCGCGGCGGTGCAATCTACTGCCTGCGACTCTGTGTACAGTAAGAGGGGAGCAAACGTCAGCTTCAGGAGAAGACCGCGAGAAACAGGAGTGAAAGGACATTCAGAGAACAGAAGGGAAGTAAGATAACGGGTTAACATCAGAGCCGGGAGAATGTAGGAAACTGTATAACAATGCAAGAGGAACAATTCTACCTTATCATAAGATTGTCACAGGCTTGGCAGCGTTAATAATGCTCACTCTTCATATTGTAATCAACAGTGTTATAGAGGTTATATTCTTGTATATAGGATGCAGTATTATAACCTCAATAATACTGCCTCCTATGTACAAGAATATAACTACTATAATACTGCTCCTATTACAAGAATATAACTACTATAATACTGCTCCTATTTACAAGAATATAACTACTATAATACTGCTCCTATGTACAAGAATATAACTACTATAATACTGCTCCTATGTACAAGAATATAACTACTATAATACTGCTCCTATGTACAAGAATATAACTACTATAATACTGCTCCTATGTACAAGAATATAACTACTATAATACTGCTCCTATGTACAAGAATATAACTACTATAATACTGCTCCTATGTACAAGAATATAACTACTATAATACTATAATACTACTATAATACTGCTCCTATGTACAAGAATATAACTACTATAATAACACTGATGTACTATAACTACTATATACGCTCCTATGTACAGAATATAACTACTATAACTATGTAATATAACTGCCCTCCTATGCTACAAGAATATAACTACTATAATACTGCTATGTATATATACTATGTACATAGTAGTAGCAGTATTATAGTAGTTATATTCTTGTACATAGGAGCAGTATTATACTAGTTAATATTCTTGTACATAGGAGCAGTATTATAGTAGTTAATATCTGTAGCATAGGAGGGTATTAGAGTAGTTATATTCTTGTACACAGGAGCAGTAATTATAGTAGTTTATGTTCTTGTACATAGGAGCAGTATTATAGTAGTTGTATATCCTGTGCATAGGAGCAGTATTATACTAGTTATATTCTTGTACATAGGAGGCAGTTTTATAGTAGCTATATTCCTGTACATAGGAGCAGTATTATAGTAGTTATATTCTTGTACATAGGAGCAGTGTTATAGTAGTTATATTCTTGTACATAGGAACAGTATTATTGTAGTTATATTCTTGTATATAGTAGCAGTATTATAGTAGTTATATTCTTGTACAGAGCAGTATTATAGTAGTTATATTCTTGTACATAGGAGCAGTATTATAGTAGTTATATTCTTGTACATAGGAGCAGTATTATAGTAGTTATATTCTTGTACATAGGAACAGTATTATAGTAGTTATATTCTTGTACATAGGATCAGTATTATTGTAGTTATATTCTTGTATATAGGAGCAGTATTATAGTAGTTATATTCTTGTATATAGGAGCAGTATTATAGTAGTTATATTCTTGTACATAGGAGCAGTATTATTGTAGTTATATTCTTGTATATAGGAGCAGTATTATATTAGTTATATTCTTGTACAGAGCAGTATTATAGTAGTTATATTCTTGTACATAGGAGCAGTATTATAGTAGTTATATTCTTGTACATAGGAGCAGTATTATAGTAGTTATATTCTTGTACATAGGAGGGTATTAGAGTAGTTATATTCTTGTACACAGGAGCAGTATTATAGTAGTTATGTTCTTGTACATAGGAGCAGTATTATAGTAGTTGTATTCCTGTGCATAGGAGCAGTATTATACTAGTTATATTCTTGTACATAGGAGCAGTTTTATAGTAGCTATATTCCTGTACATAGGAGGCAGTATTATAGTAGTTATATTCTTGTACATAGGAGCAGTGTTATAGTAGTTATATTCTTGTACATAGGAACAGTATTATTGTAGTTATATTCTTGTATATAGTAGCAGTATTATAGTAGTTATATTCTTGTACAGAGCAGTATTATAGTAGTTATATTCTTGTACATAGGAGCAGTATTATAGTAGTTATATTTCTTGTACATAGGGAGCAGTATTATAGTAGTTATATTCTTGTACATAGGAACAGTATTATAGTAGTTATATTCTTGTACATAGGAAGTATTAGTAGTACATAGGAGGCAGTATTATAGTAGTTATATTCTTGTATATAGGAGCAGTATTATAGTAGTTATATTCTTGTACATAGGAGCAGTATTATTGTAGTTATATTCTTGTATATAGGAGCAGTATTATATTAGTTATATTCTTGTACAGAGGCAGTATTATAGTAGTTATATTCTTGTACATAGGAGCAGTATTATAGTAGTTATATTCTTACATAGGAGCAGTATTATAGTAGTTATATTATAGGAGGCAGTATTATAGTAGTTATATTCTTGTACATAGGAGCAGTATTATAGTAGTTATATTCTTGTACATAGGAGCAGTATTATAGTAGTTATATTCTTGTACATAGGAGCAGTATTATAGTAGTTATATTCATGTACATAGGAGCAGTATTATAGTAGTTATATTCTTGTACATAGGAGCAGTATTATAGTAGTTATATTCTGGAACGTAGGAGGCAGTATTATAGTAGTTATATTCTGGAACGTAGGAGGCAGTATTATAGTAGTTATATTCTGGAACGTAGGAGGCAGTATTATATTAGTTATATTTTTGCCCTTATTGGCAGTATTAAAGTTGTTATTTTTCACGTCATTAGCAACCATCATCACTGTGTATCTTAGGTTTATTTGATGCAAAGATCACTTCTTATGGAAAATGCTTTTTTGGTATATTCACCAATGTCCCTTTAAAACTCTCCTTCCATTAGAAACTTCATCATGGAAACCTCATAAAACCTGCATGTAGCCTGTTACCTCTCAGTTCTCTCCTTGTTCAAATATATAGGACCCTGGGAGCAGGAAGGCAACGCTGAAACCAAAACAAAAAAAATCACTAAACGGTATAGACGAGGTAAGAATCCAAAAACCGAAGAATTATTAGTGGGGGTCAGGAGTCGTGTCTTTCCTATACTGGCAGATGGAGCATTGCATAAGTGCCACTGGACCCGCGGAAAAGCCGAATGTGAGTGGCTGACTCCAGACGAGGATGCCATAAATTACACCCAATTTCATGGTCTTCTGGAGGAAGATCTTATGTCACATAGTACGTGAATGCCAAGAGAAACACTGTACATAGGTTTAGCAGACATAAAGGGTTTGTCACGGACCGCGCTCTGCATCCCAGCGCTGGTGGAAATTGCAATACGGTTTGCATAGATTTGGGGGAACACTTGCTCACGAACGTTTTCCGTTCTTGTAATAATACCTGGAGTGCATTATTACGACTCCGCCATAAAAGGCTGAAAGCGGCGTGATGAAAATGTAAGAATTCCCAGGCTCGAGAGCTTCTTGCCAAGCTGTAAATTACAAGATCGAGTTGCAAACAGGAAGGCTTTAAAATAGCCGTAGACCTCAATGTCTCCTCCATTTACTGTCCTGTTGCTAATTCCCCCTGGCATCTCCTGGAAGGTCTGGCTGGGAAACCCAGATGGCTCTTTCCAAGTGATCTCCAACCGGTGGGTCTCTAGTTGTTGTAGAACTACAACTCCTACCATGTACCTCAAATATGCTGATCTACTTACCCCACAGAAGATCGCCTGGACTAGATTCGTTGTAGCAAAATCTCAGCTCTCACAGATTACATGTAAGGAACTGAGCAAACGAATTTCAAAGGCCATGTAATACCCAAGAGCGGTATTACCATTCCTACACCCTGCTACTGTTTCTAATGGGCTAACCACAATGTCATCTGTGTATTTATTCCATGTAATTTACACTGTCCATTCCTATTATTGTTATGTAACTGTACTTACATGTTATATGCCTGGTTCACCAGCAGGTGGCGGCGTATATGGAAAAGAGATCTTTAGATGGTATGGAACTTACCATTCCATTCTTCCCCTTTTGGGTAGAAGTGTGCTAGTCATGCTTCCTACCAAGGGAGGGGCTGCAGGAAGTTTTCAGTCAGTCTAAGTAAAGTCTAGCCTAGAGTTGGAAGGAGAGGAGAATCACCCTGACTCCTTTCAGATTAACAGAGTGTTGCAAAGGGGTCAAC
The DNA here is from genome assembly GCA_900303285.1 of Rhinella marina. Classification (NCBI taxonomy): domain Eukaryota; kingdom Metazoa; phylum Chordata; class Amphibia; order Anura; family Bufonidae; genus Rhinella; species Rhinella marina. Next base: position 20,532 of record ONZH01008338.1, read on the forward strand.
AGCCAAAGGCACCCCACTCCAAAGGTACCAGAACAGCCCTAAAGTGCAGCGACCAGACTAAAGCCGAATTTAGCACAGCAGGGAGAGAAACAAAATAGTCAAGTTTGCCTGCCAGTTTATGCCAAAACCTGTTGGAGCCAAGAGAAACACCACTTCCTGTATGGATGCAAGTTGATTCAAGTAAAGCTGTTGAACTTTATAGAAGTCTGGACTCAACTATTTCTCCACCATTACTCCCCCTTTATTGCTTCAGAGCCTAACCCTGGGGAGTGACGGTATCCAGGTAGGAGCACTGTGACACATGGGGGCCGCACCACTTGGCATTCTTATAAACCTGGGATACGATCGGCCTTTGGGGGGTGGCAGGTTGCAGTCACATATTTAGATATAACATGGGGCCCATATACTTTTTTTAGGTAGTCCCTCTGTCTACCCCTACCCTTGATATACACAGAGGGTGCTGTGCCGAATTGGTCTTCTGCCTCTAAATTTGTGCCACATGGCCAATTGCCCAGCAGTAAAGTGGCATATGTTTTGCTATGAATTGGTGGTTATTGGCTGTATGGCACACGGAAACCCAGCATCATAATTGCTTTAACTTAAAGGGACATTCCCATCTGGATATTTATGGCTGTGATCGCATGTGCCTCGGGGGCAGTTCCTTCATGTGCAGTGACCCGCCTCTGCATTGTATGCTGCCCAATACCTTTCTTCTTGTTCTGGCACATTGATAGAGTATGCCATAAATATCCCTCATCTGGTACCCAGTCCTGTCTCAAGAATGGGGCCCCAACTTTAATGCACACGAAGCATGCACAGCTTCCTCCATTCAGTGCTACAAAACTTCCGGAAATAGCGTTGTGCTACCTCGCCTGTTTTCAAAAGGCCTACAGCAGTGAATGTAGGGGTGGCTTCGCACACATGGTGGCCCTGTGTTTAAGAAAGGAGCAGGTTCCAGAGAAGGGATCTGCACCTATCAGACTTTTATGGCATATCCTATTAATATGCCATAAATATCCAGATGGGATAACCCCTTTAAAGAGCTGTCCACAGAGAAGAGAGAAGGGATTGGGTAGTATACAGTACAGAGGCGGGTCACTGCACATAAAGGGACTGCCCCCGAGGTACTTGCAATTGCAGAACAAGGGGGATTGAAATGTGGATTCTTTGCTTGTGCAATCTTCAAAGCTGTCAAAATATATTTGTTGAAACTGCTTCCTTAACACCCATATAGCACTGTCAGCAGTATTGAAGGGTGAAAACTGCTGACAGACTTCATTTAAAACACTAAAAGAAGAAATACTCATCTTAGCAATCCTGCTTCGCTCCCCTACCAAACTCTGCCTCCTGCCCCTTCTCAACATGAACATGTGACCACTGCAGCCAATCACTGGTGAAGTGTTCAGCACAGCCAGTGATTGGCTGCAGCTGTCACATGCCCTAGTTACATATTAACATAGTTTGTCCTTCCGGTACATTCTATTAGTGTAGAAGGAACAGGAAGTAGAGACTGGCAAGGGACTGGGACGCATAGGAGCAGGAGCGACGCAGGATCGGTAAGGTCAGTATGGCTTCTTTTATGATTTTAAAAAATGTTTTAAAATAAAATGGCCAGACAGTTTCTTTACTTAGTAAATGATGAGCTTATGTAAAGGCTTATTCACGTGGTACAATTTGTTTGCGGCATGATGCCGAGGTTTTGCCACAATTTCAGAAAAATCTCTGCAAAAACAAGACAAAAAAACCTTGAAGAGGTTTTTCTGGAATTTTGAACTGATGACCTGTCCTCCAGATAGTCATCAGTATCTGATTGCTAGAGACCCCGCCAGTCAGCTCTTTGAGAAGGCACCAGCAGCCCTAGTAGCGCCGCACCCTTCTTTCAGCTCACCAAGCACAGCGCCGCTCACTGTATAGTGGCTGTGCTTGGTATTGCACTCAGCCCTATTCACGTCAAGGGGGCTAAGCTGCCCCTAGGCCACATGACCGATGAACGTGACGTCACTGGGCTTAGGAAAAGCTGAGAGAAGGCCGCGGCGCTACTGTGAGCACCAATGCCTTCTCAAATAGCTGATCTCAAGGGGGTCCCGGGTGTCGGACCCCCACCAGTCAGATATTAATGTTGGCCTACCCTAAAAACCCTTTCAAACCCTTTTAACTTGTGTCAAACCTCTACAGAGCACTTCTACATATGATAAACACAGCACCACTAGATCTGAAAAGCCCTACTGCATCCTGATTAAAGGGTAGGGGATAACTTTTAGATCGGTTGGGGTCCTACCGCTGGGATCCCCTTTGATCATGAGAACGGGCACCCGTAGCCCCTGAAGAACCCCTGAAATGTACAGAGCAGGCAGTCGGGCACACATGCGGCCACTCCTTTCTTTTCTATAGGAATTCAGCGCTGTACTCGACTGTCTCTGGACCTCCCATAAAAATGACTGGAGCGGCCACGCGCATGTGCGCATTCATTTCAGGGGGGTACAGGGCTCAGTAGGGGTTCCGAGCTGAAGGACCCCCACCGATCTCATAGTTATCCCCTATCCTGTGTATATTTTCTACATGGCAACAGTCAGTAGTGACCTCTGCCGCCTCCTCCGTCGTCTGCCTGATTAATATTGCAATGTAAAGATATACATTTATAATGACCTGACATCCATTTTGCAACAGGCCAATTTCATGCTCTCATTCACAACATAACAATCCTGTCGACCTTCCCCTTTGTGTTACGCCGTTCCTCTGTTGTTCCTCATGGAATTGGGAGAGGTCCTGAAGCAGAATACCCTGTAAACATTTTATCACTGAGGGATCTTCTAAAAGAAATTAGTCCAAAATGGATCTCCCCTTTAAGTTGAATATGTGGTTGAACGGGAGGCATATAAGACTTTTACAAAGGGCCGGTTTAACAGTTGGACTCTTGACTGTCCTTCAGAGAGTCCTCAGCTGGGAGGCCTTTAATTTGCGGTCAAGATGGTGTAATTTTTGAGTTTGTTGGACGAATCCTTTAAGGAGCAGATTCAAATAAGCATTAAAATATTTTATTTATGGAAAACCTAACTTTCCTGGAGAATTAAACCCACGTGCAGATCATACATATACAGAGAATTCATCCGTGTTCACATCACAAAGAAGAAGCTGAATCAGAAGAAAAGTCCGACAACTATCTGTAGAAACCATTATACGGCATTGATACTTCCATAAACAAGGTTGTGAGTCAGAGTCCCGATGCGGAACGAGGCGCTGTCTACAGAACTCGCCGTCTCTGGCAGACATCTTACAGGGTTTGACCGGCAGCAGAGCTTCTTGCTCGGTTGACCTCACATGCCTGTCATTGCCGAACACCGGGTCGGTGGATCAAAGTTTGACTTGATTCACAGATGACATCTTAGAAAGGGTTTCCATGTACAAAGGAGGTGTGCAGAGATACAAAGAGTTAAAAGAAAACCATGCTTCTTGTTAACAGGACGGCCTTAGGTGGGTTGGTAGCGGGTGTAGTACCTTCTAATGATATTATACCGTATAGTGCCCCAATGATATTATACCGTATAGTGCCCCAATGATATTATACTGTATAGTACCTTCTAATGATATTATACTGTATATAGCACCAATGATATTATACCGTATAGTGCCCTAATGATATTATACTGTATAGTACCTTCTAATGATATTATACTGTATATAGCACCAATGATATTATACCGTATAGTACTCCAATGATATTATACCATATAGTGCCCCAATGATATTATACTATATAGTGCCCCAATGATATTATAACGTATAGTGCCCCAATTATATTATACTGTATAGTACCTTCTAATGATATTATACCGTATAGTGCCCCAATGATATTATACCGTATAGTGCCCTAATGATATTATACTGTATAGTACCTTCTAATGATATTATACTGTATATAGCACCAATGATATTATACCGTATAGTACTCCAATGATATTATACCATATAGTGCCCCAATGATATTATACTATATAGTGCCCCAATGATATTATACCGTATAGTACCCCAATGATATTATAACCGTATAGTAGCCCTAATGATATTATACTGTATATATGCACCAATGATATTATACCGTATATACTCCAATGATATTATACTATAGTAATATTTATAACGTATAGTGCCCAATTATATTATACTGTATAGTACCTTCTAATGATATTATACTGTATAGTGCCCCAATGATATTATACCGTATAGTGCCCTAATGATATTATACTGTATAGTACTCTAATGATATTATACCATATAGTGTCTCAATGATATTATACCGTATATAGCACCAATGATATTATACCGTATAGTTCCCCAATGATATTATACCGTATAGTGCCCCAATGATATTATACCGTATAGTGCCCCAATGATATTATACGTATATAGTACCCAATGATATTATACCGTACAGTGCCCCAATGATATTATACCGTATAGTGCCCCAATGATATTATACCGTATAGTACTCCAATGATATTATACCGTATAGTACCCCAATGATATTATACAATATAGTGCCCCAATGATATTATACCGTATAGTACTCCAATGATATTATACCGTATAGTGCCCCAATGATATTAATACGTATAGTACTCCAATGATATTATACGCAATAGTACCCAATGATATACCCGTATAGTGCCCCAATGATATATACTGTATAGTGCCCCAATGATATTATACTGTATTGTGACCTAATGATATTATACTGTATAGTGACCCAATTATATTATACTGTATAGTGCCCCAAAGATATTATACCATATAGTAGCCCAATGATATTATACCGTATAGTGCCCCAATCATATTATACCGTATAGTGCCCCAATCATATTATACCGTATAGTACTCCAATGATATTATACCGTATAGTAGCCCAATGATATTATACCGTATAGTGCCCCAATCATATTATACCGTATAGTACTCCAATGATATTATACCGTATAGTAGCCCAATGATATTATACTGTATAGTGACCCAATTATATTATACTGTATAGTGCCCCAAAGATATTATAGCGTATAGTAGCCCAACGATATTATACCGTGTAGTGCCCCAATAATATTTTACCGTATAGTGCCCCAATGATATTATACTGTATAGTAGCCCAACGATATTATACCGTATAGTGCCCCAATGACAGTGCAGCTGCTTTCCCTTAGCTTCAAGCACACAGAATCGGATCAGGGATGGAAGTTGAGGTTTGCAGGAGCAAGAAATGTGGAGTTGTGTCTAACAGCACAAATTGCAAACCCCTAAGACGGAATATGTTTATTGCCTGATTAGAGAACAATGCAACTGGTCAAAGAGATAGGAGCTCTGCTAGGCTGGGTATCTCCATCCAGGCTAGGAGAGCTCCTATGTCTATCCAGGGTAGCAGAGCTCCTATGTCTATCCAGGGTAGCAGAGCTCCTATGTCTATCCAGGGTAGCAGAGCTCCTATGTCTATCCAGGGTAGCAGAGCTCCTATGTCTATCCAGGCTAGCAGAGCTCCTATGTCTATCCAGGGTAGCAGAGCTCCTATGTCTATCCAGGCTAGCAGAGCTCCTATGTCTATCCAGGGTAGCAGAGCTCCTATGTCTATCCAGGCTAGCAGAGCTCCTATGTCTATCCAGGCTAGCAGAGCTTATGTCCTATGTCTATCCAGGAGCAGAGCTAGCAGAGCTCCTATGTCTATCCAGGCTAGCAGAGCTCCTATGTCTATCCAGGGTAGCAGAGCTCCTATGTCTATCCAGGCTAGCAGAGCTCCTATGTCTATCCAGGGTAGCAGAGCTCCTATGTCTATCCAGGCTAGCAGAGCTCCTATGTCTATCCAGGGTAGCAGAGCTCCTATGTCTATCCAGGGTAGCAGAGTCCCCCACGCGTCTCTACTTCTTGCTGCCTCTCAAGACCACTTAGCCACACAGCGACCAGCCTCGACCAGTGATTAGCTGAGAGATCAGTTCTTGTGTGAAATGAGACCAATAGGGGAACCTTTGGAAAGACAGTTGCGTGACTTTTAGAAAAACAAAAACATTTACAGCATTTTAAGGCTTTTCTATATAATTTTTTATCACCCAAACAAGCACATTATGATAATTTTTATCAAGACCTTTGTATCAGCATCTTCCACCTCATGCCACGATTTAAGCTCCTTTTATATAAAACATCTGCGTATTAGGACACAAGAAATATGCAATTTTTTGCCCCCCTTGAGAAACAGAGAAACAGTTTACAAGTCAGCCATGTAATTTGTACATTTTTATTTCATTACATCGTTTTACACAAAGTTAGCCTTTCTGTGTTTGCCATTTGGAAAAGAATCAGGAAAACAACTAGCAGTCATTAGCTTTTGGTCTTCTGAATCGGCTTAGCGGCAAGCAGATGTGATTCTTCACAATCAAATATGGCTTCTGTCATGTCCTATCCCAAGGTTGACCTCAGATTGAAGTCTCCCAATTACACCAATTTCATTATCTTCCAACCATTGGTAGGGCTCCATCAGCTGAGATCTCCACTGAGTTCCTAAAGAAAAGGGGCTGTGGGCCTGGCCAAAGACCTCCATCTCTATGTGCACTTCCAAAATTGCATCGGGTTAGACATTACAAGTCTTGGACCAGTACCAAAGGGGTTGAGATAGTTTACAAAGGGCTAGAAACTCTTCATTCTTGGAGTCAATGGAGGTCCCAACTTAATGACATGAGATAAGGGTGGAGGTTTTGGTGGAGATACCTCACTTTTGACAAATTAGCGTGTTTAACTTGATGACTTTTCAGGATTTTAAAACCCTCATGCTATCTCATTTATGACAAGTCAATCCATGGTATGAATTCTGCCAGTGGCGTACATAGAGAAGTAAGGGCCCCATAGCAAGGATCAAACCAGGCCCCCCACACAGGACAGAAGGGTTTCTGCCTAAACCCTTTTCAATGACCCCTGGCCCATTTTCCACTTCCTCAGAGGGTAGAGCCCTGACCAAGTTTTCACCTCCAGTAGAAGAAGAGATAATCCCAACTGGGCCCCCTCTTGCCCTGGGCCCCATAGCAGTCGCCTGGTCTGCTGCTATTGTAGTTACGCCCCTGATTGGTGCCAATCCATCAATGGGCCATCCTTGGGTGGATTCCATCCATTAGAATGACTGAGATTTGTGCAAACCTTCGGGTGACATGTCGTCAAAGTCTTATTGTGTATGCAGCCATTATATAAGCATTGAATATCTGCTGGCTCCATACAGCTATGCCAGTAAGGCTATAGGTTCTTTTACATGGGCCAATTTCAGCCCAGAATGAGCACCGATTAGTGATATAACAAGTCAATTGGTGCTCATTAAATGTTTTTAACATAAGTGGATGCCAGTTGTATGCAGGGGCGGATTGGCCATAGACCTTACAGGGAAATTTCCCGGTGGGTCGATGCCCAGGGGGCCGCCTAACCCTTTCTCACGCCTGGCCAATGGAAGCTTTTGGGGATGTATTTTGTGCTGCTGGGGCAGTATTATGTGATGGACTGCAGTATTTGGCTCTGTTGGGGCGGTATAATGTGCCACAATATGGTATTGCTGGCCCTGCCTTCCATCAGTTTAGACCTGACTACAAAACGGGGCCACTTTTAGTATTTTTTCCAGGGCCATTTTAACTTCCCAGTCCGGCCCTGGTTGTATGAGAGATGAATGATCATTAATACGATCATTCAGTCCTAATTAAGTTTGCATATTGTGTTCAGCACATCCCCTGTTTACATGGCGAGATGGACCACCAAATGAACATCTGCTCACTTGTCAGTTGACTGAAAGCCTGTTGTCAGGAACTTACATAGATAAGATCCAGAGCACAACTGTTCTAGGAGAGTTACTACGTCGGACAGCAAAGCCCTGGTTGGTCAGCCCATCTGTGAGCCTGGACTCCAAGCTAATCAGACTCCTGTCTTGGCTTCCAATCCCACAGCCTGTCTTTAGATTTGGCTTGTGATTTTGATTTGTGGCGCCTGTTTTGAGCTCTGTGTTCAGTCAGCTTTGAATTTCTGTTAGATATTTCTGTGTACTGACCTTAGCTTGTTTCTGGACTTTCCCCCTGTCTATTGATTTAGCCTTCTACTGATTCTTCTGTCTCAATAAACCCTTTGTCTTCTGATTTGGCTTCTACTGACTCTTCAGGCTTAGACTGTGTTTCCTGTTTCTGGATTAACCCCTTGTTTAGTGATTTGGCTTCTACAGTCTCTCCTGGCTTTGTCTCTGGCTTGTACGTCTCTCCTGCTACTCCGGGATATCTTATAGGTCAACTAACTGTAAGCTAAGACCTGTTTTCTGCTGCCTTACTCGGCAGATGTAACCTGGGTCCCTAGTAGCCAATTCCATCTTGCCTTGAGGCAAGCTCTGATGAATACCTAGTGGTAGCCTTAGATCTCCGAACCAGAGTGATGAGGGAAGATAGGTAACAGATATTGAGTTTGCTGGCATTGGTCCTAGGTGGTGTCTTCCTAACCTACGTTTCATTACAGGGGCCAATGATTGACACAAGCATTCCTATGTGTTCATTTGGCCATTTATTGGCCTGTGTAAGAGGACCTTTAGGCTGCCCTTACACATCTGTCGAATAACCTGATTTTTCCCCTAGCGACAGCCGTCAGTGAAAAAAAGGATTGGGTTGTTGAGGTTTAACATGCCTGATCCTTTTGTTCTCGATGAGATAAGCTCTTCTCAGAGGTGTTTGGTAATTGCACAATTGAGCAGGATCGGAAACAACATGGCTGCTTTCAACCAGAAACAGCTCCACACCCATCCATGGGTTGTGCCTGGTACTGCAGCCCAGCTTCATTAAAGTCAATATTCCACTATGCCAATAGTGATGCCTGTTTTGCTAAGTCACCTCACCAGTTCATCTTCTTTGGCCCCAAAATATTTTTTGGAAAAGACGATTGTTGGCGGCATATTTTAGGCATGACGTCTGCATGGTAAAATGTAATCTCATCCTCCTAGCTTCAGGACATTTTCATCACCAGATTTATATATATAAAAGTGTTTTTTGCCGTCAGGGACTTTCCTACAGATGGAAAACAGAGCGTCTGCCAAGGACCCTTCGAGGTTGGATGACCCATACAACTTGAGGCATCCAGACATCAATGGCGGCATGTCAGCGGTATGAGGAAGCGCTTTGTGATGATGTGTGAGCTGCAAATAGTCTGAGAGCTACGACATCGACCATGGAATTCACTAATTTATTTTGCACACATGATATATCAAGGCGTCTTGTACCCTGATACTCTCCGGGGTGCCCTGAGTTACATCCACAGACAGGAAATTATTACATTTTATGTGTCTTTTACTCCTTGGAAGGATTTAAACCTTCTGCCTTCACTTGTGGAGTCATCTTGTTCCTCTCACTGACTTTTCGTCACGTGAGGTAATGACAGCGGCAAGGGTTGGAGTTTTTTCTTTTTACCGGAATGGGGCGAGGTCTGCAAACAAGTTACACGTTTGGATATTTATTAGTCTCCTAAAATAAATGAACTCATTTGGGATATTCATCAAGAATAAAATGGCTTTGGATGCATATGGTGGAATACTTACCCTACTTGGAGGCCATGTTGGGCAGTAGATGGAAGGATCTGGTGCCAGATTGTCTCCAAATGTCATCTTCTGGAGGGAGAAAAAACCTAAAAGCCAACATTTTTATCAAAATCCAGGACAAATTGTGTGTTGTAAGCGCTGCTTATATCAAGGGAACTTTCCAGCTATTATCAGCAGAGAACAGCCATGAAGACTACAGTCATGGCCAAAAGTTTTGAGAATGACACAAATCTTCTATTCTCACATGATCTGCTGCCCTCTGGTTTTTATGTGTGTTTGTCAGATGTTTTTATCACATACAGAAATATAATTGCAATCATATTATGAGTAACAAAAGTTTATATTGACAGTTAGAGTGAGTTAATGCAGCAAGTCAATATTTGCAGTGTTGACCCTTCTTCTTCAGGACCTCTGCAATTCTCCCTGGCATGCTCTCAATCAACTTCTGGACCAAATCCTGACTGATAGCAGTCCATTCTTGCACAATCAATGCTTGCATTTTGTCAGAATTTGTAGGTTTTTCTTTGTCCACCCGTCTCTTGATGATTGACCACAAGTTCTCAATGGGATTAAGATCTGGGGAGTTTCCAGGCCATGGACCCAAAATCTCTATGTTTTGTTCCCTGAGCCATTTAGTTATCACCTTTGCTTTATGGCTTCTTTGCTGCCCTCCTTGAGACCAGGCCTTGCTCCAAGAGTCTCCGCCTCACAGTGCGTGCAGATGCACTCACACCTGCCTGCTGCCATTCCTGAGCAAGCTCTGCACTGCTGGTAGCCCAATCCCGCAGCTGAAACACTTTTAAGAGACGGTCCTGGTGCTTGCTGGTCTTTCTTGGGCGCCCTGGAGCCTTTTTGACAACAATGGAACCTCTCTCCTTAAAGTTCTTGATGATGCGATAGATTGTTGACTGAGGTGCAATCTTTCTAGCTGCGATACTCTTCCCTGTTAGGCCATTTTTGTGCAGTGCAATGATGACTGCACGTGTTTCTTTAGAGATAACCATGGTTAACAGAAGAGAAACAATGATGCCAAGCACCAGCCTCCTTTTAAAGTGTCCAGTGGTGTCATTCTTACTTAATCATGACAGATTGATCTCCAGCCCTGTCCTCATCAACACCCACACCTGTGTTAATGGAGCAATCACTGAAACGATGTTAGCTGGTCCTTTTAAGGCAGGGCTGCAATGATGTTGAAATGTGTTTTGGGGGATAAAGTTCATTTTCTAGGCAAATATTGACTTTGCAAGTAATTGCTGTTAAGCTGATCACTCTTTATAACATTCTGGAGTATATGCAAATTGCCATTATAAAAACTGAAGCAGTAGACTTTGTAAAAATTAATATTTGTATCATTCTCAAAACTTTTGGCCATGACTGTAGAGATGAGCGAATCATCCAAAATTCGCTTCGACGAATATACGTCGAACTTTTCATAAGATTCGTACCTTCGACAAATCTATTTGGCAAATCTGCGTACAATCATACGTTATTATGTGGTGTTTTGCGAACATTCACGCACTAATAACGAACGTTCCATTTTGTAAAGGTACGCAACTCCTTTGAACACGTACGAATGAGCACACAAATTGCATACGAATCCTCAGCATACTATTGTCTAGCGATTGCGTAATACGCAGGCATGCACGACGCTAGGCCGCGGCGTGCACTCCTCAGAGGCAGAGGGAAGTTTGGAAAATGGCATCCAGACGTTCCTCAGCATTTAGTTCTGGAGAGCTGACATGATCCAGATGACAGCAGATCATCCAGCTGAGACTGAGATGAGCGTGCCATCCACTCCACTACCTCATCCACTTTCTCCTCCACTACAATATTGCGCCTTGGTGGGTTAGCCTGGTAGAACAGTGGCCAACTATTATGAATTACAGAAGCAGAATCTCCGGCTACAGGTCCTTTGGCACTGCTGCCCTGTGCCACCTTCTCCTTTTTTTTTGGGAGCTCGAGGTCTGGCTGGAACTGGATCCCTTTTGCTTATCCATTTCAGACATTTTTCACTTGACTGTGGCCCTGCAGCTGGTCTTTGTCCCTGTCTCTCTCCCTACCTCTCTCCCTGCCTGATTAATTACTAGCCCTGCACTTGCCCTGCAGTATCCCTGATGTGTAATATGGATTCCCAAAACAATTACACCCCAATTTCAACAACACAGGTCTCAGTCTCTAGGAACTACACACACAGTGCTTCTGCTCGTCTCAGCAGTCGCAGCACAACTGATGTCGCTGGCTTACCGAGCCTGAGACAATCAGAGCAAGCCCTGCCCACTAGGTCAGGTGACTGCTTTCTTCCCGGGCTTTTCCCGCACGAATAACGAACTAACAGTAAAAGTTCGCTAATTAACTGAATTTGTACGCGTATAGAGTAACTTATACTGTACGTAGCATTAGCGTACAATTTATCGAACAAGTACGTAGTAAATTTGTAGAAAGCCTTGAGAACATTTTCGAATCTAATTAAGTGAATCTCAAAAAATTCGAATTCGCTTCGCAGTAGGAAATTTCCAAGATTCGTATTGAATCTACGAAGCGGCGAATAGATTCGCTCATCTCTAATGAGGACCTCTACTCTGTGTGCCCATGCTCGCATTCATTTCCTCCGTAGTAGATATATATTAGTCTCCTCTCCAGGACTAAAATAAATGAACTAATTTGGGATATTCATCATCCTTGGATGGATATGGTGGAATACTTACCCTACTTGGAGGCCATGTTGAGCAGTAGATGGAAACGTCTGGTACCAAATTGTCCCCAAATATCATCTTCTGGAGGGAGAAAAACCCTAAAAGCCAACATCCCAAGACGAACTATGTTGTGAGCACTGCTTATATCAAGGGAACGTTCTAGCTATTACCAGCAGAGGAGAGCCAGAAGGACCTCTACTCTTTGTGCCCATGCTCACATTCATTTCCTCCATTGTGGACCATTAACTGGGTGGAAAAAGTTGTATAAGCCTTAGTATTGAGTGTGTATCTGGATCTGAGGATCAGTAGATTGGATTTAAGGATTAGTACCACTCTAGTTCATGCCTTAAGGTTGGCCTTGTTTCATTACAATATTGAGTCTTCATGAAACGTAATGACCACCCTGCTTACTTGGACCATTTTCGATATTTGCTAATGCCAGGGCACACATGGCGCCACTGACTGACGCCGGATCATTCCTCTTGTCTATAGCATTGTGGGAGAATGATTCAGAGAGTTTATACAGTAAACAAGGACTGATGGAAATTTTCACAAAGAGCAGAATCCATCGAGGCTGAAAACCACCTACAGACAAGCTCTATTTCACCGATTTTAAGCATGGAAGGGATTAATATATCCAGCAAAGTTTGGCTTTTCATGTTAATACTTTTCCGTCCTTCATGAAGAAATCCAGACTTTTTACAAAGAGAAAAATTAAATTAAATACACAACTGCGCTGTCAGTGCCCATCAGCATCCAAGGCCAATTAGGATGAAAAATATAACCTAAGACAAAGTTTGCATAATAAGATTTGTAAATCTGTCTAAAGGCTCGGAGGACGAGGAGAAAAGTGGGGAAAGGAGAAAATCTTTGACCTTGTTTTCATATCTTAAACCTCTAATTTATTCTTCCTGTTCTGCTGCCTGATATCGTGTGAGACAGAGGATACTTTAAGAGCTTTATATACTGGGGGTACGGGATAATGACACTGACACTCAGGGTACAGGATAATGACACTGACACTCGGGGTACAGGATAATGACACTGACACTCGGGGTACAGGATAATGACACTGACACTCGGGGTACAGGATAATGACACTGACACTCAGGGTACAGGATAATGACACTGACACTCAGGGTACAGGATAATGACACTGACACTCGGGGTACAGGATAATGACACTGAACACTCGGGGTACAGGATAATGACACTGACACTTGGGGTACAGGATGATGACAACTCGACACTTGGGGTACAGGATAATGACACTCAGGGTACAGGATAATGAACACTGACACTTGGGGTACAGGATGATGACACTGACACTTGGGGTACAGGATAATGACACTCAGGTACAGGATAATGACACTGACACTCGGGGTACAGGATGATGACACTGACACTTGGGGGTACAGGATAATGGACACTGACACTCGGGGTACAGGATGATGACACTGACACTTGGGGTACGGGATAATGACACTGACACTCAGGGTACAGGATAATGACACTGACACTTGGGGGTACGGGATAATGACACTGACACTCAGGGGTACAGGATAATGACACTGACACTCGGGGTACAGGATAATGACGCTGACACTTGGGGTACGGGATAATGACACTGACACTCAGGTACAGGATAATGACACTGACACTTGGGGTACAGGATAATGACACTGACACTCGGGGTACAGGATAATGACACTGACACTCGGGGTACAGGATAATGACACTGACTTGGGACAGGATGATGACACTGACACTCAGGGTACAGGATAATGACACTGACACTTGGGGTACAGGATAATGACACTGACACTTGGGGTACAGGATAATGACACTGACACTTGGGGTGCAGGATAATGACACTCAGGGTACAGGATAATGACACTGACACTTGGGGTACAGGATAATGACACTCAGGGTACAGGATAATGACACTGACACTTGGGGTACAGGATAATGACACTGACACTTGGGGTACAGGATAATGACACTGACACTTGGGGTACAGGATAATGACACTCAGGGTACAACAGGGGTACAGATACTGACACTGACACTTGGGTACAGGATAATGACACTCGGGTACAGGATAATGACACTGACACTGGGGTACAGGATAATGACACTGACACTTGGGGTACAGGATAATGACACTGACACTGGGGTACAGGATAATGACACTGACACTTGGGGTACAGCATAATGCATAATGACACTCGGGGTACAGGATAATGACACTGACACTTGGGGTACATAATGACACTGACACTTGGGTACAGGATAATGACACTGACACTTGGGTACAGGATGGACACTCAGGGTACAGGATAATGACACTGACACTTGGGGTACAGGATGATGACACTGACACTCGGGGTACAGGATAATGATACTAACACTTGGGGTACAGGATATGACACTGACACTTGGGTACAGGATAATGACACTGACACTTGGGGTACAGCATAATAACACTGACACTCGGGGTACAGGATAATGACACTGACACTCGGGTACAGGATAATGAACACTGGGGTACAGGATAATGACATGACACTGGGTACAGATAATGACACTGACACTTGGGGTACAGGATAATGACACTGACACTTCGGGGTACAGGATAATGACACTGACACTTGGGGTACAGGATAATGACACTGACACTCAGGGTACAGGATAATGACACTGACACTTGGGGTGCAGGATAATGAACTGACACTTGGGGTAACAGGGAATAATGACACTGACACTCGGGTACAGGAAATGATACTGCACTTGGGTACAGGATAATGACACTGACACTCAGGGTACAGGATAATGACACTGACACTTGGGGTACAGGATGAATGACACTGAACTTGGGTACAGGATAATGACCTCAGGGTACAGGAATAATGACACTGACACTTGGTACAGGATGATGACACTGAACTTGGGGTACAGGATAATGACACTGACACTTGGGGTACAGGATAATAACACTGACACTTGGGGTACAGGATAATGACACTGACACTTGGGGTACAGGATAATGACACTGACACTTGGGGTACAGCATAATGACACTGACACTCGGGGTACAGGATAATGACACTGACACTCGGGGTACAGGATAATGACACTGACACTCAGGGGTACAGGATAATGACACTGACACTCGGGTACAGGATAATGACACTGACGCTCGGGGTACAGGATAATGACACTTTGGGTACAGGATAATGACCTGACACTCGGGTTACAGGAATAATGACACTGACACTCGGGGTACAGGATATGACACTGACACTCGGGTACAGGATAATGACACTCGGGGTACAGGATAATGGACACTCCGGGGTACAGGATAATGACACTGACACTTGGGGTACAGGATAATGACACTGACACTCTGGGTACAGGATTATGACACCTGACACTTGGGGGTACAGGAATAGATGAACACTGACACTGGGGGGTACAGGATAATGACACCTGACACTTGGGGTAACAGGATAATGACCACTGACACTCGGGGTACAGGATAATGACACTGACACTCGGGGTACAGGATAATGACACTGACACTCGGGGTACAGGATAATGACACTGACCCTCGGGGTACAGGATAATGACCTGACTACTCGGGGTGACAGGGATAATGACACTGACACTTTGGGGTAGCAGGATAATGACCTGACACTTGGGGTCAGATAATGACACCTTGGGGTACCAGGATAATGACACCTTGGGGTACTGGATGATGATACTTGGGGTACAGGATAATGACCCTATCTCCTTCACTTGGGTTCTCTATGATCTTTTGGTTTTTCTTTCACTATAAATCTGCTCAGTCTGCGGCGTGTAAAGGGTTAAGTCGCCCGCTCCGTGTCTTCATTGTCAGACAGTCCTGAGCTGCTCGCACCTTTACAATGAGTAATGTGCACAGGGACCATTATAAACCACATGTAGTAAAGCGATGCCTTTAGTTCCCGCTAAGTGCGGCCTCCCCGCCGTCACAGCAATCTCCTCATTGTGGTAATTCCTTTTGGCAGGTTCCTCCAGATCCTTCCTGGCTGTGCCGCCCGGGTCAGTACGGCGGGATGCTGGACTATAAGATAAAAGGCTGTTATTTCTTGCTGACTCCTCGCTGGTGACTCCAACCTTCTCCCAGCTGTTACCTCCTTCCATCTCTGCCTGGTGACATTAGTCCCAGGGCTCGTTACTATGGAGGTAAGTGCTTTGGAAAGCCCTTAACCTCAACCATATGTTGGAATCATTCATAAGGTGCTTTAAAAGATGATGATGCCAGGAAAATATTCCACCGTTGACCCACATTAGCTGTGCGAAGAATGCCAACTTTAAAGGGGATGTCCTATCGGAAAATATTCATACTGGTTCAAATCTGGGCCTAGACTCTCAGCACCTTCTGGCAGTGTAGATACCATCCCCTCGTCAAGCCACAACAGTGTATGGAACTACTGATGTCTCGAAAGGTTCTCCAGGAATTGGACGTCAATGTCTATTCGGTGGAAATCTAACCATAGGGTTCAACTGCAGCATGGGATTTGCTCTGCTGATCGATGATGGCTTCAGAGGTCAGGATTACCTATCGATGACCTATTCTAAGGATAGGCCATTGTGGTGTTTTCCTTTGAAACAAGTGATATGTGACATTTAGCCGCAAAAACATCTGGTAGTGGATCTTCCATACCATGGGGAGAAGAGGCTAAAAGTAATCAACACTCATATGCCTATGGTAGCCATAGAGGGGATGTTGGTTTGTGGGTCAACCCATTCAAGGTCAAAGGAATCAGACAGGTGGGAATTCAACTCGAGATGTCTGGTGGCAACTTATTCTGGCATCAACCATAGAAACATCTTCTCTGTAATCAGAAATGTTCAGGGTGGAGTCAACTGAGAAAGTTATCTCCTGTCTTTGGCCGTCTTGGCCATGTTTGTTGGCAGACCCAACCGATTTTGGTGAAAATGTGCATACTTAGAATATGCCAGTGCCGGACCCCTCTGGCCATTGCTACTCTCCTATATAAACAAGGAATTGGACATATTAGTAAAATGAAATTCATCATATCAATGGCTAATCCTGTCAAAATCGATGGTCCTACACATGAGATGAATGTTGACCGAATCCACTAATACAGTATCTGTGGGACTGGACGACCCTCTAATGTGTATGTGGGTGTCCTGATTCTCCCCCGATGGCAAATGTTTGGAGGAAAGAAGATTCAAGTGTGTTTGATTTCAACAACCCCGATCCTTTTGTTCTAAAGGGAGATCATCTGCTGACAGTGGAGCCTGGCAGTGAATGTCACCGAAGCCACTAATATATTGGTGGAACTGTGACCCTCTCATGCATATGAGGGGTGTCACTAATATATTGGCGGGACTGGACAACTATCTAATGTATAAGGGGGTGTCCCCATTCTCTTCAGGTGGCAGACAGATGGGGGAAAAATGGATCGAACTTGTTTGATTTCACCAAGCCTGTTCCAAAGGAAGATAATCTGCTGCCAGAGGAGCCTGGCAGTAAGTTAAAGGGGTTGTCCTATGAAAAATATTCTACAGTTTTCAAACCAGCACCTGGATCTGAATACTTTTGTAATTGCATGTAATTAAAAATTTAGCATGACCACTGAGTTATTCAATAAAATGTATCTGTATAGCACCACCTGCTGTTTGTTCTTTTTCTTATTTATTTGACCTGCTCACTGAGAAGGCCGCAGATGCTCAGTTTCATCCTTCAACTGCCTCCTGATCTGTGATAGGGAGAGCATGGACACACCCCCTGAGCTTTGATAGGGAGAGCTGAGACACGCCCCCTGAGCTGCAGCAGAAAAGACACTCCCCTTCAGCTGGCAGCTTGATATAAAACTAGCAGAGAAAATGGGAATTGGATCCATGGAGGTACAGGGCTGGTTCTAGCTTTGTTAGAAAGAGGTTGTAATGTGCTATATGATGTCTGATTTTTATTTTTTATATTAGTCATGGGACAACCCCTTTAAGAGCCCTTTACATGGTCTGATTACGAGGAATGAAGATTCATGGGGCACTCATTCGGGTGGTGGTCGGCCACATCCCCCTGTGTAAAAAGTATGGGGGACAAATGATCGCACTAATGATCATTCATCCCCTATATATCGTCTGTAAAGGCTGTGTAAATGGGCAAGCACAGATCGACTTGTTTTACCATCAGTCGGCGCTCGTTACTAGTGTTGAGCGAAGTATTAAAAAATTTGCTTTGGTTGCTTAGCCAAATTTTACCCCAAAATTTGCTTTGTGCTGAATTTCTTCATCACAAAGCTCATTTCTTTGTATGCAGTGGGTGCAATGACAGGGTTTGGCGATTACGCTGATCCCTGTCATTGTACCCCTCAGATCCCGCTATTATAGTTAATCGTGTACTCTGACTGTAATAACAGTGTGTAAAATAAAAAATAATAAATTACACCATACTTACTTCATCCATTTGCTCGCAGTGGGCCAGCTGCCGCCATTTTTATTGATGATATGGTGCGAAATCTCATGTGGCCTGTGATGACGGGATTTCGTGCGAGATCTTCAATCAAGATGGCGGTAGCCGGGCCGTCACGACCAAAACGGATAAGGTGAGTATGATTTATTTTGTTTTTTTACACTATTTCAGGGAAAATCGATTTGCTACCACGAAGCACGAGGAAATTCGGCTTTGCGGCGAATCAAATTCTCCCTGAAATTCGGATCGAAGTCCACTTTATGGACTCAACACTACTTGTTACAGTCCGGACCCCACATCTAGAAGGACCCTTATTCCCCTCTACCCACTGAGAACTCTAGTGACTATAGCCGACAATCAGTGGCCGCTCCCAGAATGCATTTACCAAACTGACTAGTGAAATGGTGGGATCTGAACGGTGCCGATCAGGTCGCTGAAGTCTAAGACGTAAGATGTAATAATGCAATAATCCTGACGGATATGATAATCAGGCACTGAGTCAGTTCTACTTCACATTCCCCACAGTGTCTTGGAAGCCCCCACACTCAGAGTGCACTTAGCCTTAATGATTGCTCCATTAAACAGTAATCAGACCACCCACTCCCGGCCTCCCGGGTATTTTTAGCCTCCATTTAATGTATTTTTCACAGTTCAGACGAAAGTATTAATACAATGTGTCATCTGCTGCTTGTCAATGGAAGTAAAGCAGGGATATCATCCATGTATCACAACCTTATGTGCACAGAGCGTGCTTTGCCCTCAGAACTATTGCCTTTTTATAGTTTTCCCATAGTGTGGACCCTTACACAAATTTTTAATCCAAATAATAATAATAATAATAATAATAATATCTTTGTGACAATTATATCTCTGTGTATACTGTAGCTTCAAATTCCCTGCATAGCTTTAAATGACACAGTTATGTTTACCAGCAGCAACCACTAGGGGCAGCGTACTGCATACTCTTTATGCACTGAATTCCATATTAAGACAGTATGTGATAAGCTCCCCCTAGTGGTGGTTGCAGGTAGTAAGAGTTTTATCATTTAGCACAGAATGATTCACGTAAGTAAGTCTGAACATATTCATTTTCAGCATAGGCAGACCTATTAAATGGTTAAATATCTTTGTACCGATTATATCTCAGTTTTCTGGTACACAGCTTCAAATTCCCTGCATAGATTTAAATGACACAGTTCTGTTTACCAGCAGCAACCACTAGAGGGAGCTTACTGCATACTCTTTATGCATTGAATTCCTTGTTAAGACAGTATGCGATAAGCTCCCTCTAGTGGTGGTTTCATATAGTAAGAATTTTATCATTTAGAACACAATGATGCACATAAGGCTGTAAATATGCATTTTCAGCACAGGTTGACCTATTAAAGGGTTATTCTCATTTTAGACAATGGGGGCATATCGCTAGGATATGCCCCCATTGTCTTATAGGTGCGGGTCCCACCGCTGGGACCGAATTCCGAACGGAGCCCCCGAACTGAATGAGGGCACACTGCGCATGCGCAGCCGCCCTCCATTCATTTCTATGGGGCCGCCGAAAATAGCCGAGCGCTGGCTCGGCTACTTCCGTCGGCTCCATAGAAATGAATGGGAGCGCACCGCGCATGCACGGCCCGGCTCCCATTCATTTCTATGAGCGGCGCGGGGAGCTGCGCCTGGTGGTGGCCGGACCCCCGGAAACCTGGGGTCCTCCAGGCGCAGCGCTCCCCGCTCCGTTCTGGATATAGGTGCGGGTCTCAGCGGTGGGACCCGCACCTATAAGACAATGGGGGCATATCCTAGCGATATGCCCCCATTGTCTAAGATGAGAATACCCCTTTAAATGGTTAAATATCTTTGTGGTGATTATATCTCAGTTTTTCTGTTACACAGCTTCAAATTCCCTGCATAGATTTAAATGACACGGTTCTGTTTACCAGCAGCAGCCACTAGGGGGAGCTTACTGCATACTCTTTATGCATGGAATTCCTTCCTTTATGCATTGAATTCCTTGTTAAGACAGTATGCGATAAGCTCCCTCTAGTGGTGGTTTCATATAGTAAGAATTTTATCATTTAGAACACAATGATGCACATAAGGCTGTAAATATGCATTTTCAGCACAGGTTGACCTATTAAATGGTTAAATATCTTTGTGGTGATTATATCTCAGTTTTTCTGTTACACAGCTTCAAATTCCCTGCATAGATTTAAATGACACGGTTCTGTTTACCAGTAGCAGCCACTAGGGGGAGCTTACTGCATACTCTTTATGCATTGAATTCCATATTAAGACAGTATGTGATAAGCTCCCTCTAGTGGTGGTTGCAGGTAGTAAGAATTTTATCATTTAGCACAGAATGACGCATGTAAGTAAGTCTGAACATATTCATTTGCAGCATAGGTAGACCTATTAAATGGTTAAAGTTAGAAAGATCGTGAACACAGAGTAACACTTACAGCCAGTCCAACTTTAAAGCCGCCTACTGTACAAAAATCAGCACTCACTGTCATGCTTGGTCTAAGGCAGCCCTAAGCACGGACGGGCAACCTCTCCTCATTATAGCACAGATCACCGAGGATGAGTCAGACCGCCCGACCCAGGCCATTAATATTACATATCAGACTCTGAACCTAAAATCTGTGTATGTGAGCGTCCACCAGATCTATGAGAGCAGCGAGACTTCAGGGGACAGATGAGACAGCTAAAAGCCTCACAGATTAACCGCACAATGGAAAATCTTCTTTTTAGAAGGGTTCGCCAGAAATAGAAAAAAATGCTGCTTTTGTTCTAAAACAGTGCCACACTTGTCCGCAAGGTTCTGTGTGGTATTGCAGCACAGCCCCATTGACTTCTATAGAGCTGAGCTGCAATACTTGAGACAACCCCCTGGACAGACAAGGTGCTATTTTTGGACAGCCCCTTTAAAACACATTTCAGATGCTTCTACATAACTTGGGTGCATCCAGCGTCAGTCTAAATGTACCGTAAGCCAACTTCCGAGCTGTCTTACATTTAGACCGTTTTCTACGTCTAAAACAGCCATAGAAAATGATGAATGAGATGGGCCTGCCGGCCGTCACCCTCCCCGCCAAATTAACTTTCGCACTTCAACCCTTCCAGAACTTCTATAGACTTCAATGACCACTTCTCAGTAGAGGACTCGATCATAAGAAATTGACAAGCCCCCATTTTCCCAGCAGAGGTGGGTCCCGCACCTATCAAGCATTTATGACCTATCTTGTAGACATACCATATATACGTGAGGCAGAAATACCACTTCAGGGTGAAGACAAGGCTCAAGCTGTGTGGATATTGCCAGTCATCTGTATGTGTCTGACTATACAAGATCTATCGTACAAGCAGGTGAGCTGATGGTTAAAAGCTTAAAAAGTATCACAATTCTGCAAACCCTTTAAGAAAAGCCTAAGAATGGGCTGCAGCTGCAAGCCTATGAATTCATGACGAGCGCTGGGGAGGTTTCCAATTCTCTGGCATCTCAAAATAACGGTTTCTGCCACTTTCAGCGGCAAGTGAGCGCTCCAAAAATAGCAATCACCATAATGTAGTCAGCACTTCAATGACGGCCAGGAAAATGGATGTGTAGTGAAATTAACAACGTATCCCGAATGTCAAAATACATCGGAGGAAATCTGACAGCCTCAAGTAGCTGAATTCACTGGACTAAGAAGGAGGAGGCAGGAAACGTTCCGGATGGGACGCGAGCTGGGTGTTTTGTATTTGCCGGTAGATTCAGTGCTGCTTTGTGTTCCCATCTGAATCTTGGTCCTCACTCGAAAAGTTAATACTGGGGTAATATTCTGATAAAAATTCTTGGTGATGTCACTTCCTCCTGGTCTTATGAATATGAAATATCTCGTTCACTGGTTCCTGGTAAATTTATAGGCTGTGTTCTCATGGATTTGAGGTGTCCTGGTGATGTCATTAGTTTCTGGTGAATTGACCGGCTGCATTCTCATAAGTTGGACGTTTTTCAGTGATGTCACTTCTTTCTGGTGTCTTGAATATGAGGTGTCTCAGTGATGTCACTAGTTTCTGGTGAATTTATAGTCTGCATTCTACTGAATGTGTTTCGGTGATATCACTGGTCCCTGGTGTGTTAATAGGCTGTGTTCTTATGAACATGGTGTAGCGTCTTAGTGATGTCACTGGTTCTTGGTATATTAATAGGCTATATTCCCATGAAGTGTCTCAGTGATGTCATTGGTTCCTGGTGTATCAATAGACTCTATTCTCATGAATATGAAGTGTCTCAGTGATGTCACTGATCCCTGGTGTGTTAATAGGCTGTGTTCTTATGAACATGATGTAGTCTCTTAGTGATGTCACTGGTTCTTGGTATATTAATAGGCTGTATTCTCATGAAGTGTCTCAGTGATGTCATTGGTTCCTGGTGTATCAATAACTGTATTCTCATGAATATGAAGTGTCTCAGTGATGTCACTGATCCCTGATGTGTTAATAGGCTGTGTTCTCATGAACGCGATACATTGTCTCAGTGATGTCACTGGGTCTTGGTATATTTACAGCCTATATTTCCATGAAGTGTCTCATTGATGTCACTGATCCCTGATGTGTTAATAGGCTGTGTTGTCCTGAACATGATGTAGTGTCTTAATGATGTCACAGTAGTAGGCTGTGTTCTCATGAATATGAAGTGTCCTAGTGATGTCACTGGTTCCTGGTATATTAATAGGCTGTGTACTCATGAATATGAAGTGTCCTGGTAATGTCACTGGTTCCTGGTGTATTAATAGGCTTTGTTCTTATGAATATGAAGTGTCTTGGTGATGTCATCCTGGTGTATTAATAGGCTGTGTTCTCATGAATATGAAGTGTCTTGGTGATGTCACTGGTTCCTCGTGTTTTAATAGGCTGTGTTCAATAATGGGTTCTAGCTGCACAGGCCAAGTGCAATGTTCTGTACTATTCATTAATGCTTTCCAACCTGGTATGACTGAATATGAAGCGTCCTGGAGATGTCACTGGTTCCTGGTGTATTAATAGGCTGTGTCCTCATGAATTTAAAGTGTCCTAGTGATGTCACTGGTTCCAGGTGTATTAATAGGCTGGGTTCTCATGAATATGAAGCGTCCTGGTGATGTCACTGGTTTCTGGTGTATTAATAGTCTGTGTTCTCATGAATATGAAGTGTCTAGGTGATGTCATCCTGGTGTATTAATAGGCTGTGTTCTCATGATTATGAAGCATCCTGGAGATGTCACTGGTTCCTGGTGTATTAATAGGCTGTGTTCTCATGAATATGAAGTGTCTTGGTGATGTCTTCCTGTTGTATTAATAGGCTGTGTTCTCATGAATATGAAGTGTCTTGGTGATGTCACTGGTTCCTCGTGTTTTAATAGGCTGTGTTCTCATGAATATGAAGTGTCCTGGTGATGTCATTGGTTCCTGGTGTATTAATAGGCTCTGTTCTCATGAATATAAAGTGTCTTGGTGATGTCATCCTGGTGTACTAATAGGCTGTGTTCTCATAAATATAAAGTGTCCTAGTGATGTCACTGGTTCCTGGTATATTAATAGGCTGTGTTCTCATGAATATGAAGTTTCCTGGTGATGTCACTGGTTTCTGGTGTATTAATAGGTTGTGTTCTCATGAATATGGTGTCTCTGTGATGCCAATGGTTTCTGATGCATTAATGCACATAGGTTGTATTCTCATGAATATGAAGTGTCCTAGTGATGTCACTGGTTTCTGGTGTATTAATAGGCTCTGTTCTCATGAATATGGTGTCTCTGTGATGCCAATGGTTTCTCATGCTTTAATACACATAGGTTGTATTCTCATGAATATGAAGTGTCTTGTTTATATTCAGTCATACCAGGTTGGAAAGCATTAATGAATAGTACAGAACATTGCACTTGGCCTGTGCAGCTAGAACCCATTATTGATTCGTAAACAGCTTATCAGATAAAATTCCATATGTGTTTGGCGAGCGCCGTTTCTAATTAAGTTACAGCATATTCTGGTTCAGAGATTTTGCTATCGTTTTTTCTGCAGCTTGCCTAATATACAGCTGGTCGGGTTCCAGGATTGAAGGCTTACTTCAGAAAAAGCCGTAAAAAGAGTAAAGATTCTTGTGATTGTTTAGTGTTCAGTCCGTAATTTATGTAAATGAATGCAGCAAGGAGATTATATGTGGAAATAGGGCAAAGCTGGAAGACAAAATTATCTTCAAAGTTCCAGCAAAAACCTTCACAAGAAATTATTATGGTTTATATCACAGCAAAGACAGTACCAAGTTCCAGTGTGTGACTGCCCTGTACCCCAAGTGCCAGTGTGTGACTGCCCTGTACCTCAAGTGCCAGTGTGTGACTGCCCTGTACCCCAAGTGTCAGTGTGTGACTGCCCTGTACCCCAAGTGCCAGTGTGTGACTGCCCTGTACCCCAAGTGCCAGTGTGTGACTGCCCTGTACCCCAAGTGCCAGTGTGTGACTGCCCTGTACCTCAAGTGCCAGTGTGTGACTGCCCTGTACCCCAAGTGTCAGTGTGTGACTGCCCTGTACCCCAAGTGCCAGTGTGTGACTGCCCTGTACCCCAAGTGTCAGTGTGTGACTGCCCTGTACCCCAAGTGTCAGTGTGTGACTTCCCTGTACCCTGCCCCTGTACCCCAAGTGTCAGTGTGTGACTGCCCTGTACCCCAAGTGTCAGTGTGTGACTGCCCTGTACCCCTGTGCCAGTGTGTGACTGCCCTGTACCCCAAGTGCCAGTGTGTGACTGCCCTGTACCCCAAGTGCCAGTGTGTGACTGCCTGTACCCCAAGTGTCCAGTGTGTGACTGCCCTGTACCCCAAGTGCCAGTGTGTGACTGCCTGCCCCAAATGCACGACTGCCCTGTACCCCAAGTGCTGCCTGTACCCCAGTGCCAGTGTGACTGCCGTGTACCCCAAGTGCCAGAGTGTGACTGCCCTGTACCCAAGTGCCAGAGTGTGACTGCCTGTACCCCAAGTGCCAGTGTGTGACTGCCCTGTACCCCAAGTGCCAGAGTGTGACTGCCGTGTACCCAAGTGCAGAGTGTGACTGCCCTGTACCCCAAGTGCCAGTGTGACTGCCCTGTACCCCCAAGTGCCAGTGTGTGACTGCCCTGTACCCCAAGTGCCAGTGTGTGACTGCCCTGTACCCCAAGTGCTGTGACCCCTGTACCCAAGTGTGTGACTGCCCTGTACCCAAGTGCCAGAGTGTGACTGCCCTGTACCCCAAGTGCCAGTGTGTGACTGCCATGTACCCCAAGTTCCAGTGTGTGACTGCCCTGTACCCCACGTGTCAGTGTGTGACTGCCCTGTACCCCAAGTGTAGTGTGTGACTGCCCTGTACCCCAAGTGCCAGAGTGTGACTGCCCTGTACCCCAAGTGCCAGTGTGTTACTGCCCTGTACCCCAAGTGCCAGAGTGTGACTGCCGTGTACCCCAAGTGCCAGAGTGTGACTGCCGTGTACCCCAAGTGCCAGAGTGTGACTGCCCTGTACCCCAAGTGCCAGTGTGTGACTGCCCTGTACCCCAAGTGCCAGTGGTGATGCCCTGTAAACCCCAAGTTGTGACTGCCTGTACCCCAAGTGCAGAGCTGTGACTGCCCTGTACGCCCAAGTGCAGAGCGTGACTGCCCTGTACCCCAAGTGCCAGAGTGTGACTGCCCTGTACCCCAAGTACTACTGTGTGACTGCCCTGTACCCCGAGTGTCAATGTCATTATTCTGTACCCCAATCGTGTGTGATACTATTTTGCTGGTGTATCTAAGCCTTTCATGTGTGATACCTCTGAGACACAACTGTGTGAGGTCCTGATGAGATTTCGGCTGGGCTCGGCTCTCATACACACTATACTCACTTCCTTCCACTTCTCCAGATTTTCTTTGAAACTGTATACAGGAGATAGAAGGCGGCGCGGTCTGCACGTGTTAACTCTTTCCTGCCTGTCTGCGGTGGGAGCTGATCTAGCCCTGATTACAAGTGTGACCTTGATTGTCTATTAGTTGTGATGATTCCTCTTCTTGCTATTCCCATAGCGTCCACCTGATAGCCTCCGCCACTGATTCCTTCCATGTACAGAACCGTCCTTTATACGTCCAGAAACCAGGGGTTGAGTAGTTCCCATCACCATGAACAGCCTTATAGCTCTAAAAGAAACCATTCATGGCTAATCCAAGATGGAGTTAGGCAGGAGCGTGTTGCAATTTATTCCATTTCCCTGCTTTCTTCTCTCCCAAAATCAGCGTTGAAGTGTTAATGATGCCTGAAGGACTTGACTAATCAAGGAACAGAGTTTGACAATTTTGGGCTGCAACCTCCTGGCATCGGCACGACTTGATGAATGAAGCAGAGATGGAGGGGCTACGCTCGTTTTTTCCGAGATTCGGACATGATGTAAATTCTGGGATTTTAGCATTAGAGCGGCTGGCCCCATTCCTTACCTCTCTCAGAGTGGGCCGGGAAGTATTTGATACTTTGGCATACGGAGCGGGATTATTTCGCTTCAGAGTGGCATTCCTATACGGTTACACTAGGGCTGATGCAGTCCGGGCGTATCGTGCTGGCAGCTCTGAAGGCCCCGTACTCAGAATGAGATCGAATTTTCTGTTTCTTGGTAAAAACACCTGCGTTCGTTCAGCAAGGGATTAGAGAGCAGACGCATCGACATCTCCAAAAACTACCAGAAACAAATACATTAAAACTGATCTCCTATAAATCCATAAATCCTGAAGATCCAAATAGGCCAGCAGAATAGGATCATCAGACATTTGAGGGATGCTCCACCTCATTGTGCCACCACTGGCCACTGCAAGATTACATCAGGGTTCTGTACGTCCATGGACGTAAATACCATAGTGGAGGCCTATGGCGTTCTGGAAGAGGGAATGTCCCGATCTGGTTGGTGCCATCCCCAATTCTGGGTGGTAAGGCCATTTACAGGACTTGCCACTCATGGGATCAACAAAAGGGGGAACAACTGGTCCAAGGGTCATGGAAAGATGGTGAAGGTGGAAACAAAATTCCTGCCCTCCTGTCCAGCTTGCACCAAAATCAGGAGACCATTTTGCTACTGGGCACCCCTTTTATATATGTCACTGGTTACGTCAGACAGATATTCAGCCATGGGCACTGATTTGGGGATTATTTATATACAGTCCATGAGCCTAAGGGGTTTTCCATTTGGATAAAATTCGTTTTAAAAGAAAAAAGCCAGAGGGGGTTCAGAAATAGAAAAAGAAGCATTACTCACCTTACTGATCTACCCCACTGCTGCTCTACTCTACTTGACTTACAGGAAATAGCCGAAAATGCCCGTTCGGCCAATCGCTGGCCACAGCAGCGGCCCACCTCAAACAACCGTTAGCTCATTGGCTTTAGTGTTTTTAGTGTGTTAGGCCGAGACCAGAGAGTGCAGAGCAACAGGGACCAGAGCAGAATCAGAATGGAAGCAGTAGGGAATCATTGAGGTAAGTAATACTCCTTTTTCTAATTTTTAACCCCTCTTTGGAAATCTCCTTTAAAGGGGTTATCCGATGACTAATGTAAAAAATGAAAATCAGACATCGTATAGTAAATGACAACCTCTTTCTAACAAAGCTAGAACCAGCCCTGTACCTCACATGGGCCCAGAGATCTCCCCATTCATTGCTCTGCTAGATTTATTTCAAGCTGACAGCTCAAGGGGAGTGTCTTTTCTGCTGCAAATAAAGGGGCATGTCCATGAGCTTCCTATCACAGTTCAGGAGGCGTGTCTCAGCTCTCCCTATCACAGCTAAGGGGGCGTGTCCATGCTCTTCCTATCACAGCTCAGGAGGCGTGTTTCAGCTCTCCCTATCACAGCTCAGGAGGCAGTTGAAGGATGAAGCTGAGCATGTGCGGCCATCTCAGTGAGCAGGACAAAGAAATAAGAAAAAAAAACATCAGGTGGCGCTATACAGATACATTATATTGAATAACTCAGTGGTTATGCAAAATTTTTAATTACATACAATTACAAAAGAATTCAGATGCAGGTGCTGGTTTGAAAACTATAGAACATTTTTCGTGTGACAACCCCTTTAAGCTCACCATACACATTAAATTAATGTTATATATGAAGACTTCCAAATAACCCATGATGGCAGATGTCATGGACAGTGGCATACATAGAGAAGTAAGGGCCCCCATAGCAAGGATCAGACCAGGCCCCCCACCAGGACAGAAGGGTTTCTGCCTAAACCCTTTTCAATGACCCTTGGGTAGAGATGGGTGAGCACTAAAATGCTCGGGTGCTCGTTATTCGAGTCAAACTTTTCCCGATGCTCGGGTGCTCGTTTTGAATAACGAACCCCATTGAAGTCAATGGGAGACTCGAGCATTTTTTGCAGGGGACCAAGGCTCTGCCTAGGGAAGGCTGGGTGAAAACCTGGAAACCTCAGAAAATGATGGAAACACCACGGAAATGGACAGGAAACAGCAGGGGCAGCATGCATGGATGCCTTTGAGGCTGCCTAATCCCACCATTACCCCAAATTCTCCTAGTGGGGCATGTGTGGTATCGATTCTTCTCAGTTTAAAATCGTATACATCCCCTATCTTGGGACCATATATTTCATGGAATTTTCGAACACGGAAAAGGAAAAAGAGCTTGCTCTGGCCAGGGGAGTGTCTTTTTTACTGCAGCTAAGGGGACGTGTTCATGCTCTGCCTATCACAGGTCAGGAGGCAATTAAAAGAAGAACCAAAAAAAATCAGTACAATATCTAATACGTCCCCTATCCGGGTAAATTGTTTGGAGAGAGGGCCTGTAGGTGGGGGGCAGGCTGGGGGGAAGGAGGTTGAGCTGGAAGAGCCAGAGGAGTGCCCCCTAGGCTAGCGTGTGTGGTGGTGACAACAGCCTGATGGATTTGGAAAAACTTTAGCATCAACCGGTACGGTATGTATTCTTCTGAGTTTAATACCGTATACGGCACCTATCCGGAAAAATAGTTTGGAGAGAGAGAAAGAGAGGAAAAAGACGTGCAGTATGGAGCAATTACACGGAAACTATTAGATTAGGCAGACTTGGTCTGCTTAATTGCAACCCAGACAAATGAGAGAAAGAGAGGAAAATGACGTATTTTTAAAAGTGACGTTCAGTATAGATCAAGTGTGGTATGTGTTCTATGTATACTACTCAGTTTAATACCGTATATGGCAGCTATCCGGAAAAATAGTTTGGAGAGAGAGAAAGATAGGAAAAAGACGTAAATTGTTTGGAGAGAGGGCCTGTAGGTGGACCTCCGGAAAAATTGTTTGGAGAGAGGGCCTGTAGGTGGACCTCCGGAAAAATTGTTTGAAGAGAGGGCCTGTAGGGGGCCCTCCTGAAAAATTGTGGTAAAAGAGTGCCAGTTGGACCTCTAAAAAATGGCGTTTTTTTAGTCAGCGTTAGGCAAAGACGACATGGAGAAGGAGGAGGAGTAGGAGGAGTAGAGAAGAGGAATCGGATACATAAGTAATGTTAATCTTTAACTGCTTTCCCCCGGAGGAGATTTGAATTCTGGTGAAATCCAGGCTTTGTTCATTTTAATAAGCGTCAGCGCTGTCAGTTGACAGGGGTGTACGCTTATCGGTGATGACGCCACCAGCTGCACTGAATACCCGCTCTGACAGCACGCTAGCGGCAGGGCAGGCCAGCACCTCCAAGGCGTACAGCGCCAGTTCAGGCCACGTGTCCAGCTTTGAAACCCAGTAGTTGTATGGAGCAGAGTGATCGCTACGGACGTTGGTATGGTCAGCTAGGTACTCCCTCACCATCTTTCTGTACAGCTCCCCCCTACTCTGCCTAGACTGGGGACAGGTGACAGTGTCTTGCTGGGGTGACATAAAAGTGGCAAAGGCCTTGGAGAGCGTTCCCCTGTCAGTGCTGGACAAGCTGCCTGCTCGCCTCCTCTCCCCCGCTACTTGGCTCACAGAACTATGCCCTTTGCCGCTAGCGGCGTCAGATGGGAAGGATTGTTTCAGCTTGTGCACCAGGGCCTGTTGTTATCTATTCACTCTCATACTCCTTTCCTCCGCAGGGATGAGAGTGGAAAGGTTCTGCTTGTACCGTGGGTCCAGGAGAGTGAACACCCAGTAATCGGTGTTTAAAAAAATGCTTCTAACGCGAGGGTCACGGGATAGGCAGCCTAACATGAAGTCTGCCATGTGCGCCAGAGTCCCAACACGTAAGAATTCCCTCTCCTCACTGGCCTGACTCTCCATTTCCTCCTCCTCCTCCTCCAAGTCCTCCTCTTCAGCCCATACACGCTCAAGAGTTAAGGACTGAGCACTGGTACCCTCTACTGTCTCGTCGACATTCTCCTCCTCTTCCTCCTAATCCCCCTCCTCCGATACGCGCTGAGAAACAGACCGGAGGGTGCTCTGGCTATCAAGCGACGTATCTTCCTCCACCGTCTCTTGTGACAAGCGCAAAGCATCCGACTTGATGCTGAGCAGTGAGTTTTTCAACAGGCAAAGCAGCGGGATGGTGAGGCTGATAATGGCGGCATCGCCGCTGACCATCTGTGTTGACTCCTCAAAGTTGCTCAACACCTGGCAGATATCAGACATCCACGTCCACTCCTCATTGTAGACTTGAGGAATCTGAGAGACCTGACTACCAGTTCTGGTGGAAGTTGACATCTGGCAGTCTACAATCGCTCTGCGCTGCTGGTAAACTCTGGATAACATGTTTAATGTGGAATTCCATCTCGGGGGCACGTCATACAACAGTCGGTGAGCGGGCAGTTGTAGGCAGCGCTGCGTTGCCCTGAGAGTGGCAGCATCTGTGCTCGACTTGCGGAAATGCGCACAGATGCGGCGCACCTTGGCTAGCAAATCAGACAGATTGGGGTATGTCTTGAGGAACCGCTGAACTATTAGATTGAACACGTGGGCCAGGCATGGCACATGTGTCAGTCTGCCGAGTTGCAGAGCCGCCACCAGGTTACGCCCGTTGTCACACACAACCATGCCTGGCTTGAGGTTCAGCGGTCTGCGCCGTGATGCCTTGTAACAGCTCTTGGGCGGTGTGCCTTTTGTCACCTATGCTCAGCAGTTTGAGCACCGCCTGCTGGCGCTTACCCACGGCACTGCTGCTGCGCCTAGAGCTACCGACTGAAGGCGCCGTGCCCACGGATGGTAATTTGGAGAAGGAGGTGGAGGAGGAGGAAGGGTCGGAGGAGGAGGCATAGTACGTCTGAGAGAGCGTGACCGAGGTAGGCCCCGCAATCCTCGGTGTGGGCAGTACATGAGCGGCCCCAGGGTCAGTCTCGGTCCCAGCCTCCACCAAGTTAACCCAATGTGCCGTCAGTGAGATGTAGTGTCCCTGCCCGGCATCACTTGTCCACGTGTCCGTGGTTAGGTAGACCTTCTCAGAAACAGTGTTGGTCAGGGCACGGAGGATGTTCTCTGACACGTGCTGGTGTAGGGCTGGCACGGCACATCGGGAAAAATAGTGGCGGCTGGGGACCGAATACCGAGGGGCAGCCACCGCCATGAGATTGCGAAAGGCCTCGGTCTCTACCAGCCTATAGGGCAGCATCTCCAGGCTCAGCAATTTGTATTTCCTCTTGCGCTCCAGCGTCTGCTGTAAAGACAGCTCAACGCTGCGCAGGGACACATTGGTGGACACTGTGGAGGATCGTGGAGGCGAAGGTGTGGTTTTCCGGCGGGAGGCACTCGTGCCGGGGTCCTGGGCAGGGGGTTGACTAGCAGAGGCAGCAAGTGACACAGGGGAAGGAGCAGTGGTGTGACCCGCAGGAGGTGGTGAACGGCCTTGGTTCCATTGAGTGGGGTGTTTAGCACTCATATGCCTGCGCATGCTGGTGGTGGTTAGGCTAGTAGTGGTGGCACCCCTGCTGATCCTGGTGTGGCACAGGTTGCACACCACAGTCCGTCGGTCATCCTCACTTTCTTTAAAGAACCTCCAGACTTGCGAACATCTAGGCCTCGCCACGGGAGCTTCACTACGTGAAACAGTTGCTGCTGATGCACCAGCTCTGGCCCTGCTTCTCCCTCTGGCCACACCACTGCCTCTTCCAACCTGTTCTGGTGCAGCACTCGCCTCCGCCTCAGAAGCACTGTCTTCACTTGGCTTATCAACCCAGCTTGGGTCAGTCACCTCGTCATCCTCCGATTCCTCAGTCTGCTCCCCCCTCGGACTTCCTGCCCTGACAACAACTTCACCACTGTCTGACAACCGTGTCTCCTCATCGTCCGACACCTCTTTACAAACTTCTTCCACTAACTCAACATTGTCATCATCATCATCACCCACAGACTGCGACAGTTGGAAAACTTGGGCATCGGGAACTAGGTCAGCAGCAACCTGAGAAGTGGTTTGTGACTCTGGGAAGGGTCCAGAAAACAGTTCCTCAGAGTATGCCGGATCGCATTCCAAATTTTCCTGGGAGGGGGCAAACTGGGGGGAAGGAGGTTGAGGTGGAGGAGCCAGAGGAGTGCTCCCTTGGGTAACGTGGGTGAACTGCGTGAAGACTGACTGGTGGACAAATTACTTGAAGCATTGTCAGGCAATCCACGACATCAGCTGTTCGCACTGTTGTGGTTTCAACAGTCCTCTACCACGTGTCACTGTAAGTTGAGACATGAAGCTAGGGAGTGTAACTCTGCGGCGTTCCACAGCTCCCTCATCAGCAGGTACTGTCTCACCCTGCCAGGGACCACGGCCTCTGCCCCCTGCAGTAATTGAATGCCCACGCCCACGTCCCTCGACCCTTAGCCCTGGGGTTCAACATTTTCAGTATATAAGTGTATTATATAAAAAATAAAAAATAAATGGGCCTGCTGTACTCAAACCCACAAACTTGTTCAGTCTGGTTTAATTAAGTGACGTACAGAAAGTGTCACCTGGACAGAAAATACGGATTGGAGTGAGTGTACTGAACTGTGACACACAGAATGGTTCCACACTGTTGTGTGAAATGGATTTGTATCACTGAGATATAACATTAAAAAAAGGGGATTATATATGGCGATAGCTGCACTACTAGTGTCAGCCAGCCAAGCCAGGAGACAAAAAAAAAAATGTCTCTTTTAGCCCTTAGAAGGGCTGTTGGGTTCTTTGTGGGTGATTCCTGCCTAACAGAGAACTAAATTCAAGCCCTAACACTGTCCCTGAAACGCAGCAGCTCTATCCCTAACGACATCCAGACAGCATCTGAGCCGAGCGCCGCGGCCAGTTACTAGTATATTCCAGGGTCACCTGATCAGGCCAGCCAACCCCTGCTATCGACATGTAAGGGCCCCACGTGATGCTGGGTGTACCGTAGAGTCTCCTGGCTTGTGATTGGCTGAGTTTATAGGCGCCAAAAATGCACGATGCGGAAGTTGCCATTTCCTCGAGCATGGCCAGATACTCGTCCGAGCAGCGAGCACTTACGAGTACCCTAATACTCGAACGAGCACCAAGCTCGGACGAGTATGCTCGCTCATCTCTACCCTTAGGCTATTTTTTCACTGCTTCATTTGCTAAACGTTGTTCCTTTAGAGGGTAGAGTCCTGACCAAGTTTTCACCTCCAGTAGAAGAGGAGATGATCCCAACTAAGACTGGGCTCCCTCTTTTCCTGGGCCCCATAGCAGTCACATGGTCTGTCACTATGGTAGTAACGCCCCCTGGTCAGCATGTCCTATTATTTTTTTCTTCAGGAGAGGTGTCTAACACCAAATTTCTCTATTCAGAGCACAGGCATGCTTGGCTGAGCTCAGTGTGCATGTGTGTGTTTTTTTGGGGGAAGAGAGCTACGTGTAGTTACCAGTTATCTAAACAATCTGGCCAGCTTTTCCCTATACAAAAATGCATTTGAGCCATAGAAGACCTAATATGGATGCATATATACCAACGAACCTTGGGCCACCAGCGGAACTGGTTCCAAATGGGGATCTATCTGCTTAGGGACCTTAGGGATCCATTACTGAGGCGCTGTGCCCAATGAGACTTTGGAGGGCCAGTGTGACCCTGTGGATCCCTCTTCTGCTGCCATGCATGTAAAATATTCATAAGCACATATCAAAAATTTCGCACTTGCAGCAGAGGACCCCTTTAATACCTGTGAACTATATGCAACATATCTATATAAATAAATGTTGTATATTTATGCTCTACTGCAGCAATCCAGTAGAAATCTAGTGAAATTGTGTATGGCAGGACTCTACAGACTGACTCCAAATGCTTACAGTAAGAGCCCAAAATTTAGGAAAAGTTTATCTCCCGGATATATAGTGTACGCGCGCCAACTATTTCTGAAGTCAACTATGCCAAAAAAGTAAGCAAAATAACTAAAATCAGGTATCTGTGTCCTCATAGCCCGAAAGCTCAGAACTGATAGATTGGATGTGACATATCAAATACAAACCAGGTACACATAAAAGAAGTAAGAACAGGCCATAATACACCGAAAATATAAAGGATCTGCTAAAGATTCACGGTTCATGGACACGTTTGAAATTAGGTTCAGGGTGAGGGGGGCAAATCAAGATGTGATTAATGGCTGAGCTTCTAAATCAAGTGGAGGAGTAATCCTCTTAGTAAATCATTGGAAACATATTGTTTGGTAGCGTTCTTTGAGGACCATAGACAGAAGACTACTGTACTGGGCTCCAGCTTGTGTGTCAGAAGATGACTGGTCACGGGAACGACTTCAAAAATCAATTTATGACTATGGGCCGTGTTCACTTGTCAGGTTCAGGGAGTTAACTCCAGGATCTGCTGACGGGGAATGGTTCAATGCCAGTGAACATGGAAGAATGAAACGTGCTGCAAGTTATCGGTGTACAGTTTCATAGCGATTTAACAAAGTAGTACAATTTGCAGGTGAAAAAAAATGAATTCTTGAATTTGATAAATTCTACAAGGATTACGAAAATATGAGAAACCAGGGATGGAAGGAGGCCAATGATATGAGAGATGTGTAACAGTGCAACCTATGTACAAGAATATAACTACTATAATACTGCTCCTATGTACAAGAATATAACTACTATAATACTGCTCCTATGTACAAGAATATAACTACTATAATACTGCTCCTATGTACAAGAATATAACTACTATAATACTGCTCCTATGTACAA